>LPNX010059456.1:160265-239409 GCA_001517045.1 Pseudotsuga menziesii
ATCTTTCAGTGATCCTGTTTATGTGCTTTTGTTATGAATTCGAAATGAAATACTAATGATCTAGCTTAGCATATGAAAAGTTAACAAATTGTTCTTGTTAATGTGCTCTATATGGTATTTTACTAGAGATAGATAGAATGACACATAACATATTTTTAGATAGACATTGTTGGGTGTAGCATCAATTTTTATTGTTATTGTTCTTGAGATATACATCGTTCAACTATAGCATCTATTTTAGCGTCTTAATCTACAAAAACTATCCCAAATACTTTGAGTGATAGTAGTAAATTTCTTAAGGAGTGTTTTCATGTCTTAGTTTTCAAGTACTTGTACAGGGTTTTCAATTCTGAAGCTGACAGTCTTCAAAGCTTGTGATTGGGGACTGTACTAGTGTTCTCTGTTTTGTCTAGTTTTTTTACGAAATCTTGATTGATGAAGGGTGTATGTCCTGCTTCTTGTTCTCTCTGGCATCTGTTTAGTTTATTGTAGTCTTTAGATAGTGGACAACCTGTAGCTTTTTAACTTATCGTAGTTTTTTGTTTCTGACAGACTGCAATTTTCGTTTGGTTGATTCTTGGAAGAGTCTCTTATATTTTTCTGATAGCTCAGATCGATTGCTTTTCAGCCTGTTGTGTGGATTGTTAAATATGATATTATTTTGTATGGTATCGATGTAATTTTTATTCAATAGAATATCAAATTACATGCTTTTTCTTTTGAAAAAAATATATAAATGAGTTAGAAAAACAAGAAAATAAAACATGTATCATTAGTAAAAGAGTGATATTAATTATAGTAGAGATCACTACATGAATTGAGTAACACGTCTAGGTAAGATTTTACATCCAAGTAATATTTTGTATACATTAAAAACATATATGGTTTATATATTAATCCTCCACTTAATATAATGAGGCCAACTTCATGGTTGAAGCTTAGTGTTGAGACTAAAAGACCAAAACCCCAATTCTTGAAACTAGAGGTAATACAATATTTTATATAACCCCAATTCTTGAATGTAATACTTTTATAAGTTTATCATGGTGATGGAAGACATAAACCAATTTATAAACATTTTTCTTTCTTGCACATCCTAGTTAGGAAGAGGTTTTTGAGATCATTTCATTTATGCTAAAAAGCTCACTTCTTACTAGTAGAGATAACATGATATTTTATAAAAGTTATCCTATCTTGATGAAAGACCCAAAGACCAAATTATAAACATTGTTATTTCTTTCACATCCACATAGGAATAGTTTTTTGAGGTCATTTCTTTAGCTAGCACTACAACAAATACTAGAATTAGCATCCCATTTAGCATCCCTTTTTAGTGTAATTTTTTTTTACATTGAGTGGTCAAACTAGACGCTAAATGGACAAAACTTAAAGCGTCTAAAAAAAGAATTTTTTTTCTTCCTAGATAGCATCCTTTATGACGTTCAAAATAGCGTCTATTTTTTTGCTTCCAGAATAGCGTCCAACTTTGCTTCCTAAACAACATCAAGATTTGCTTCCTAAATAACGTCCTATTTTGCTTCCTAGCAAGTGTCCTCTTTTGCTTCTTAAATGACATCCCCGTTAGCGCCATATTTGCATCCTTAATAGCACCATGTTAGCATCCAAATTAGCATTCATTTTTGTTACCACTTTAGCATCCCATTTTGCACCATGTTTTACTTCCAAAAATGTACCAATTTTTGCTTCCAAATTTGCACCAACTTTTGCTTCATTTTTTGCATCGTGTTTTGCTACCAAAATGATGCTAAATATTTCTTCTATTGTTGCACCATATTTTGCTTCCTATGTAGCACCATGTTTTGCATCCAAAGTAATGCCTTATTTTTCTACCATTTCAACGCCATGTTTGGCTTCATCATTAGCGCCACGTGTTGCATCCTTTTTAATGCCTAGTTTCGTGTCTTATTTTGCTACCATATCAATGCCATGTTTGGCTTCATCAATAGCGCCACGTGTTTCATCCTTTGTAATGCCTAGTTTCGCATTTCTCATTTTTTTGTCATTAATTTAGTCATTTTTAGTAGTTTTATATACGAATTTTGGTCATTTTGTTTAGTCACTTATCTCCCATTGTTTGGTCACTTATCTCTTATATTTTTCTTACTACTTTAGTTGTTTGTAACCGATATTATAATATCATTAGGGCATGGAGGAATCGAACCACCAACCTCCTTCTTGTAAGGCAGGTGCTCTTCCATTGAGTTAGCCCCCTTTAAGAATTTGGGAACCTAACTTACAGAGTCCTTTATAATGGTAAAAAAGATCAATACACAACTTTGAGTATCTAATGGTTGGAAAATAATGATAGATTATATAAGTTCACAATATATGATCAAGTAGATGAAATCCATAAACCTTTTCTAGGAATTTTGAAAAAAACTCAATAAGTTGGCTTAATGGGATTGCAAAAATCATTATTCCCTAGCAACCATAAGTGCACCACTATATGAGACCTATCAACAACAGTTATCTTAGTGTGGATTCCAAGTATATAGTAGATAATCATGATCATCCTAGAGACGTGTATAAGTGAAGCAATAAGGAGAATCAAAAGAGGATGATCAACCCAATAGTTGGTGCTTCACATGGATCCTATCCACCATGGGATGAGCAAAGTTCCTTCTTCCACCAAGCTAATGAATATCCACAAGAACAAATGGTTAGGATATATTGTGATTCCAATTCATAATGTTATTTGTTTCCCAGGGTGATGTTGCAATGCTCTCACTGGGAGATCTACATGATCCCCAACAACATTGGATATAAGCATATTCATGGGGGCATAGAGTATAGGATGAGGCTGTTTTTTTATCTTTTTCATTGGAAAACCAGGCATGACTTGAAACACTGGGAGAAGGAATAGAATCAAATATATTTAACAAACTACAATCATGACAAGGAATATTACTATACTCTATAGTCATTATGCAGATGTTGGAAATGGGTATAACTACCTAAGGACTATGAACAACATCCATTTAAATATGAATGCAAAACCTTCCATGTCATTGGAATACTAAATGGTAGAGAGATTACTGTTTATAACATAAAGAAAAAAAGAATCCAAAAATGGAAGCTCCGGGGGGATACACATAACATTAGACTGCAAAATCAACACTCTAAATAAGTTCCATCTAGATTTTGCATTGTAAACAAGAAAAAATTCATAATATAGAAAAAAATGACTGTGATCATAAAATAGGTCATATTTCAGTTACCTATATCACAATGTGATTACTCTATTGGTCAATTTTCCATTTTGGTCACTATAGAAAGATCTTGTCATGAAAAAATCCATAATCTTAAGAATCCCATTATTATCAATTGGAAGATAATATCATATTTAAATCATAAAATGACGTGTTCAAACACTTGTTTCAATAATCATATCTCATAATGAAAGAAAGAGAAGAAAAAATATTGATAAAATCAAGAAACTGCCTTTGATGTCCCAATGCAAAACTTGGTTGATATGACATTGCATACATTTGTTTACCAACACAACCTGCATCATACAACAGAATGTAGTGTTTAGATATTAAGAACTAGAGAAGTGTTGCATTATTGAAGACTAAAAAATAATTCCCTCAACTTTTGTAATTATTCTTAGTTATTGAGTAAGTTGCTATGGATTTTTGATTGAGGGGAGTTAAAAAAACAGTATTTTGTGTTAAGACGAGGTGCTAGAACAAGTGACACTCAATAATATATTAGGAGCCCTTGTATTAATGTATAATAAATATCATGAGTGTTAGTGACAAATCAAGTTAATGGATAACAGTTAGTATTGGTAGTTAGGGATGGTCATGTAGAGTAAGTAATTAAACCACAATGAAAAGATGCTAGAAATTGTATCAATTAACTCAATTAATATGTATTTCTACATCTCTTCTCTTTCACGAGTGTTCGATGTTAAAGTCCAACTTTCACTGCACTAAATAGCCTCAAGGAGATAACAATGATGGCTAAAGATACCCTCCTTTTGAATATTAGTTTGTATTCTAGAATGTTAGTGGACCTTCTAACCCTTGCAAAAACATTGATTATGTTTGCACACTACAACAAATTTGACTTTTAGGGGTGGTTGTCTTCCGCCTCCAAAAGTCACTTTTGGGGCAGTTTTGGCTTTGGAGGCAGTCTTTACAAAACTGCCCCTAATAGTACTGACGCTAAAAGTTTTGAATTTTAGGGGCGATTTTGAAAGAGATCAAAAACACCCGCAAAAGTGACTTTTAAGGGCGGTTCTAAGCCCCCCCAAAAGTGACTTTTGGGGGCGATTCTAACCCCCCCCCAAAAAAATTGAATTTTGGGGGCGGTTCTAAACCCCCCCCTAAAAGTGACTTTTAAGGGAAGTTCTAAACCCCCTGCCATTATCTACTTTTGTTGACAACATGTAATTGGTTCATTTTGCACTATTATTGTGGGAAGAAAAATGTCTTTAATTAAATTCATACTAAATCACTAGAATACCAGGTGTGAATGTTTGTGTTCACAATAAGAAGTTAAAGCAATGTAAAATTGTTTATTGCATTACGGTATTGTAATAATAGAATATGCATTGTACAAAGCACTTTGAGATAAGACAATCATCTGTAACATTAGTCAAGGAACTAAAGTCTCCATACATAAGGCTTGATAAAACTATGCTATTCTTTAGGATTCAAATGTATGTGACTATGCTTGAGTTGAAGTTCTCTAATTTTGCATCAGAATTAGAGGCAACCTAATCAACTGGTTCAAAATTGGCGAAAATAAAATTCAGGAAAAAATGGTGAGTGTAAAAAAGTCTCATAAAATTCGTAATTAAGTTCGAAAAGAAGAAATATTTTTTTTTATAATTTCATATTCCAAATAAAAAAACAAATACAATTGTTTAAATTTCAAATCTATTAAAAACATGTCAAATTCACAAAATATTTGACCTAAGTTTTTCTAATTAACTATTTTTCTCCTTAAAATTACAATTAATATTTGAAATTTTCCAACATTTTGAAATTCAATTTGTGCAATCAACTTTCCTTCACATTCAACAAATTTCAATTGTTTTGGAAGAAATTCATCAAATGCAGTTACATAGGTGGCAACCATGAGACACAGAATTTTAGCATTGTAATCATAGTCACACAAAGCATCCAAGTTGCAACAAAACCGTCATCCAATGACCATTTTTCAGCATAACATTTGCATTAACCAACCAAAGATGTGCCTACCTCATCTAAGAATTAACTCAAAACTTCCTATCTTTTTTGAACAAGGTATAGTTTCCAGTGCTCAAAGTGTGGTTGCTTTGAATGTATGAAAAATAAGACCCATGTCATTCATTTTTTTCCAGAAAAGCTCCCTTCTTACACCATCCTGAATATTTATAACTACGTTCATGTGTTACCGAATCCACCACCATAGTGTGTAGGATCCTCAAATCCATGGATCCTATACGTATCCAAGGAGGATCCACCATTGAAGCGGATCCCCTGTAGAAGGAATCGTATCCTTGTCCCATGAAATGAATCCTATGAAAAATAAAAAATAAAATCCTGAAATTTTCAAACGGGTCCTGCAACTTCCAGTGCTTCTATGACCCATTGATCCCCCAAAAAAATATTGTTTAATGAAAATATTAAAAAAACCCTAAGCACGTAATGGCTAGCATAAACCCCATTCCTGCTCAATGTCTAACCTCTCCTTACATCAAGATATGCTCTTGAACTCCGATCTATAAATATCAAGGTCTGCTTTCAACGTTTTTAATTGATATATCTTTATGGTCAAGGTTTAGTGTCAAGGGCGGATCTATCTTTATGTACTATGCTTTTGCTCACTTCACCTACATTGTTCTGTAGTCTTGCCATAGCGTTCAACAAAACCACTTTACTCCCTACTGATAGGGACATGTGGATGTAGCTCACAAAAACACTATTATGACCTGCTTCAAGTTCATGCTGAAATGATTTTTAAAATTATCACTATCACAACTTATCAAATTATCATTTATGGTACATGAACTTTCCTTTTTGGAAATAACTTATAGTTCTAATCTTGTGTTTCCTGAATAGTTTTGTTTCTTCATTCTTTTTTTTGTATTTATTATAAAAATATTTTTATATGTGTTTGTACTTGTCGTTTCCATGTCGTATCGGGATCCTGGGTTTTAAAAAATCTAGCAAATCCGTATCCGGATCTGAATCTGTATCCTGGTAACTTAGGTATGTTCTCTAGCTAACACTACAACAGTAAGCTTGAAACATCTACTTTAGACATATGTAGCCCAACTATACAAACCTATCAATAAAAGGGAAAAATACCAATCTTAGTCTATAATACATGGCCAGATAGGATCATCTTACTGCCCACAACAAGTTCTTAATAATAAACTTATAAATTCATAACCGATCTGATCTCCAACTGAATCAGTGCTATAATGTTAGAGGAGGCATCATAAAAAACCAATATCACTACATGGGAAATCCCTCGAAACTTTGTACTTGGTTCCATGATCTTATTCTCTAACTAAACACCTCAACTCTGAGCTTGAAACAATTTATTTTGGATATATATCTAATCTGTAAAATTCTATTGATACAAGGGCCCTCATGCTGACATCACGTACGTCTATGTTTGATGTATGTACCATTTCCATTATCTTAGTACACATTCCAACAAGTTCATATTACGAAAAAATTGAACTCACTACCAAATTGAGACATAAACTGATGCAATGATATTACATTGAAGGAACCTTCATCACTAACCAATATGTCACTACAGGGCCTAGGCATTATTGGTCAAAATAGGGTACTTAAGTCCACATTCTTAGCCACATTACGCACCATAATACAAGAACCTTTTAACATTGGTTGCAACAAAGTTCAAATATTGTTGATGGGCACATACATTTATTTTTTTAATCCAAAGCGTGTTCCTTTAGTGTGATAGGAGATTCTAATTATCCATTTCTTAATAAGCTTCATAATCCATATTGGCAGGTATAGAATGCGATAAAATTCAAGGCCAAATCAAAGTCTGGATACAATAACATTATCTCAGCTAATTAATCCATGAAGCTCTATAGAAACCAATTGTAATGCAATTACGATAGGGTGCATATGGATATTTTGTTTGGGTAAATTCAAGTAGGAAATAAAAGATTGGGCCTTGCCAATGCAATAGGAAGATAGGTAATTAATAGGTTGCTTGTTCTTGGTAATTTATTCATGCATGGTCATCAATTTTCACCTTTGTTACAAATGAGATCTATCATCTAGAGGGATCCTTCTTTGGCCTCTAAATCAATGCAAGTCATCATGCAGAATAGGTGGCAGAGTTTCACCTAGATCCTAATATTGTAGACTGGTTCAGGAAAAACACATTATAGATATTAGAATGTCAGTGTAATCATGCGTCCTTTCTATATTTTATTGTGCTCAGTCAATCCAAGACAATTCAATTCTAGAGAGGATAGGTAAATCCCATCGCCAACAAGAGACCATTGGGTAGTAGAGAATGGAAGGGAATATTGTGCATCTTGCCGAAGACACATGTTTGGTCTTTTTATATAGTATCCACATCCATATGTAAGAGGTTTCAAGTTCTAACTAAAAATACATTGACAAATAAGTTAATGCAGGGAAAAATACCCAATGTATAGGATTCTCATAAGTCACTATGAATGCAGAAATGATCCACATGTAAGATATTCATTCTTCACTCTAATCCTTGACAATTTTCATCATTAATTTTCCAAAAGTTAAAAAACCACAATAAGCAAAAATAAAAGGAGCTGCTTGTTTACCATATTGGAAAATAGCAGATATCAAGCTGACCTCACTAGCAAGGCTATGTTTTTCACAGCCAATAGAATGGCACGATGCTCTGCCAATACTTTCCTTTTTCCTTGACAACGTCTCTAGCATTCCTTCAAAATTGTCCCTAGAAATTGTTGCTTCTGTATCCCCACTAAGTGTCCCTCCAACCAATTTTTGCTATGAGCTTATTTTACAATCTTTACTTGATTCCAGATCCATCGTATTCGGTAGACCCCACTGCTGCACATTAACTCTGGGACTTCTTGATTTTGTATGGGAAATGACATCATTTGTATCCTCATTTGCCTCACCATCTAAGTGAAGTTGGAGTGGTGAACTGTGATATGAACTACTACCTCGGATTGGTGAAGGACTAGAAATAAACATAATAGAATTCTCAGTTTCTTCAATTGAAACAGAATGTGGCGGAGCTACAAAACGTGCTTGTTCTCGCTTAGCTTATGCAACTGCTATAAGATGCTTCATAGATGTAAATGGGGTAGCAATGTCAGAATCATTTGACATAGTTCTGAATTTTACTTCTTTTGCAGCATCATACCTGTAACATAAGCCAAAATGCTAAGAACAACAAAGGAAGGACAATACGAACATTAATAAGTGGGCATCTAAATATAACAACAAAAGGCAGAAAATTGTAATTTGAAACGCAACTGAATTAATATAAGACTTACACTTGCATAAGATTGCTTGCTTTTTCTAAATGTAACTCTGTAGATAGTGTCACACCATCCAATTTCATTATTGTAGTACTATTTATCTTCACCTTAAATTCTAATGAAGGTTCAGAGCCATATTTTATAGGGGAAACTTGGTCATACTTGCGAACAGACATCTCCTTAGCTAATTGCCCTTTGTTAAACTTCTCTAACCGAGAATGCCCATGATATTTATTAAGGCTTCTTCTATTTTTCACATGAGGCCGGTACTCACTGGTAGGACATGCCAGGATTTGATGGCTTATTTTAGGTTTTGGAACCAATGGGAGACATATTCTTTGATTTTTGGGAACCCATGCACATCTTACTTATGATCACCTTTTTTGAGAAGCTAAAACAATTGGTATAATATCATATATAATGAATCTGAAAAAAATAACCCATCTGCCAAGCACATGCCAAGAAAGGCGGTACCCAACATTCCCCATATTCCTAGTACGCCCCATTAAAGCCACATACCCACATGATGTGACAAACGCTTCGACCTTTTCAACTTAATTTGGAACCTGCTCTAGATGCTTTATGTTCAGCCACACATGGAGCTTTATAAAAACAATTTAGGTCTTGAATTGAGGACCCATAAGGCCTAACCCAAGACGTGGAACATTAGCAAGGAAAACATTAGGTGTTCATTTCAATTGGCATTGTTTGTTTAAGTTGATGGATTATGTGATTGGATTTGAATCTTTGATTTCTTTTTATTGTAGTTAAACAAGAGTCTTTAGTGAGCTTGCTTATTAACTGTGGGTTTGTGCAGAAAATTTCAAGAAACTCTTGAAAAATTGATTACTAATCAAGTGGGTGACTAGATTGCAGTTTCATTATTACCTTGATTTTAACGTAAGGTTGAAAATGCTATTGCTAGAATTCCGCAATTTTATGCAAAGTTGTGTATATCTCTATTAATCGTTTATTGGAAGAAAATAAGTTTTTTCTCTTTTTAGTTTTTAGTTGGTCTTTATTACCTGGAATTACTTATTGGGGCCATGGCTATCAAGTAGCTTCACTCATACCAATTACTGATAGTTGAAGAAAGATATAAATCATCCACTTGAACCTTTTGGCGGTCAAATGTAACTCAAAAATAATGTGAATACATGCCTGGAAAATTCGATGCACTAACAACAAAAGGTGTCCTCCACGACTTCAACTTTCACCTTCGTATTGCACAAACTAGGAATACTTCATTGATCAAATATAAACTGTTCTAGATGCCTTTCAGTAGATAATATTGAGTGGATTTGGTAGATATCAGACCTCATGCAAGCAAAAGCGGCAACAGAATGAGGATTTGATTCCAATAAAGATCTATAGCACAAGAGATAGCTCCATAACACGCCTAACAAAAATAGTGAATTCAGTTCTTCCTTAAACAATGAATGCAACTTGTCCTCCCTTTCTCCTTGACTTTGATGCCACGATTTCATAAGAGGAACAGTCTTCTCCTCTAGCCAAAGCACCCTATACTATGCATTGTAGATTCATCTTATAAACCACGATCCAACAAAGTGACATGGTTCCATCTAGAAAAAGACCTTTCCATCCAATGGTTTTTGTACCATATTAGAGATACAAACCACCATTTCTGAAATTGCAGTAGTATTTTTTTGTAGGTAAGCCAATGCTCAAACCCCTAGCCCCTCAGTAACGTTATTTAAATAAAATAGCAGAAACCATACTAGGTTCATATCATGAAATGAAGCTAAATCTACTGTGAGGAAAATAAAATAAAATAAAAAATGATCAAAATCATAGAATGAGAATGTAAATGGCACAAAACTTAGATCTGTGGTTCTCCATTGATAGGTTTGGGCCTGATGATAGTAAACAAGTAAGTAATGAATGGATCGAAATAAAGAAGAGGACCCTCCCTTTTCCTCTCATCTGCTTGTATTTAGCAGGAGGAGGGTACCCTCGGTCCTGGCTAAGTGACATGATTGCCCCACTATTATAAAACCCCGTATATTATTAATTGGTCGATTCGCAATATAGAATAGTTTAGGGTCTGCCCACTGCCATATTCAAACAGACGCGCAGATAGAGATTGAGTTTACCAATTTTTTTCAGAAGATATGTATGAAGTGCTGAAATTTTGCATAAGTAGCATTAATTTGAACATATTTTAGATCAAACCTAGAAAAATCATTTCATTCAAAAACATTAAAAGAGCGGGAGACACAACATATTATATTTAAGTTCAATAATGAGGGTGTTAGGAATTTTATTTCATCTTTGCCTTTTGGACTTAATTGATTAAATTTTATAATGTTTTGAATTTTTATCTTGTCTATGGTTAAAAAATAACCCTTTAATAATGAAATTTTATTTTAAAAAATACTCTTTAATAATAATGTTTTTATTAAAGAATTTAATTTTCATTTAAAATATATATTTTATTGAGTTTAATTTCTAATTAAAAGATAACAATAGACTCAATAATAATGTTTTTATTAGGGGCGGTAGGAGGGGAAGGGATTCTTCTTAACCCCGATTAAATCCTTGAACCAAGCTATTCTTAGGGAATAGGAGAAGACACCAACAACATAGTGGAAGCATTAGTGCTTTGGTAAGGACTCTATCAAGCTAAGGCCAAGAATATTACTGAAATCAATGTTTTTGGAGACTCCTGAATTATGATCCAAGCTCTCATTACCAATAGACACCCCAATGATATGAGACTTGAGAAAATCCACAAGAAAATAAAGTTACTCGTGAAATCCTTTCACAATATTAAAATCTTCCACATCCTCCGTGAGCTTAACAGAGAAGCTGACAACGCAACCAATGAAGTAGTCCTTCTAGACAAAGGAACGTTGAATTTGAATGCTAATAATCAACCCTTTACCCTACCATAATACCTCCATCTCATCGACTAAATACCATGATCATCTCAATGGATTATATTGGGGCACGTAGACAGGCCAGGTGGGAAGAATATCTCATGCGAGTGGGCCCAATGTCAACACTGCAACATGAGGGTACTACACCTGTATTCCAAAATCACTTCGTATTTATTTCAAATCTACAAATATCTCTTATCTGCATGATGGTGCATGTGGGTAGTTCTCTCAAGCTCTTAGATGGGTGTCCGAACGAGGTCACGAGGAATACATAGGTGTTCACTTGCCGTGGTATCCATTACCACAAACTTAAGCCGAGAGACTGGAGTTTATTATCACTAGATTGGAGTTCTTGTTGCACATCCCAGAGGCTTCCCTATGTTTCAAAACCGCAAGCAAAGAGGGGCATCAGTTAAATTGTTTGGGCTTCCTTCTGCCACGACTGGGAGATATGGAGCCTGTCCTGGAACCAGATAACCAAACCCATGTTAGCAAACTAGAAAAAGAACTAAAGTCACTACGTAGATAGTTAAGGGAGAAAAATAGAGTGTTGGCACAGTTGGATGAGGAAGGGGGGTGAGGCTTCGAAATGGTTGATTAAGAATTAATTCACCTTCGAGATGTTCTGGTAGACACCCTACATCAGGCTCTGCAACCTCAAACGACCAATCTCTTGAAGCTGGAAAATTGCATCCTCAAGCTCGAAAATCATGTCGATCGTCTCACCCTCGACAACCATATGGGAAAAGAAGCAAAGCACTCTCTTAAAGCACATCTTAAAGGAAACTCGGTCTGTCACTAAGGCCACAATAATAATGCGATCTGTCGGTAAGACAAAATAATAATTTCATTGTAAAACTAATCTCAGTGGACGGGTTCCTCATACACCAACATTTTGAGAGAAAAAAATATTTCCCAAGTTGACATAGAAAATCATAAGGTCCATTATGCCTCCTTTCTTTACACTATTAAGGCCTACCTATGCTTTTGGTACCAGTCTCTCTGTTCTAGTTTGGTATCTTAGATAAACTATGTCATTGACTCAAAATCCTCCACTTCTGAGTAGGAATCCAAACAAGAAGTTTGGAAAGATGTTATGAACTATAGTTAATAATGACATGTGGAAAGTGGTTATCGGCTAACCTTAGATTTGGAATTGGAAATAGGTTGATTCCACGAGTTCAAAATCCTACTAAGCTAAGAGCAACAACAACATAGATGAGGATTCCCATCTCTGAGGCTCCATTGGGAGTTCATATCCCCTGTCTTCGAACATGTTTTTGAACTCATGTGCCTAAGAAATGGGTACATTCCTATCCCCGATGGAAGGCGGTGTTTGATTGGAAGTGCACAAGAGGTAAGTGAGGTAAGTGTTTTGAATGTTTTGAATTTTTATTTTATGTTTCCATTTTTTTGTTATTTTTTATTATATATATATATGAAAATATTTGTGTGGTTTTCTTACGTTTTGGTTTTTCCATTATATCTCATATTTTGTGTCCCCTCTTAGACCATGGTTTAAGGATGAAATATAGGGTACCTATTAGGCCATAAAATTTATCATTGGGGTTTATAGAAAATGTGTGAGGCTTCAAATTATCACGCATGTACTTCATAAGAGATTGTTTCCTACAAGTGTAATTTGGTGGAAATGTCAAAGTTGATAAAACTAAGCATGATCCTTGGGGATCATTCCATAGGTAGAGGTTGGAATTGAAGGTATTGAGCCATAAAATTTACCACTAATACTCATGGACAATGCATGGGATATTTAACCACCATGCAAACCTAGCAAAGCATATGTGGCCCCACTCCCACCCCACCTTATCTGCATGGGACTGTTTTGCAATTCGTAGACGGATTTTTGTCCTCAAAATGTGGAGATGTTGGGGTTTCCTCTACAGCCGAAGACACTTCCACATCCCATGACCTGAGATTTTCCATAGTGCAAAACGAATATATCCGATAAAGTTTATCAAAGTCCGTCGCCTGGCTTCACAGTAGGTAAAATGCAAAATAATACTCAAATATGTCAGTTAAAGGGCATTTCACATAACAAACGAAAATGATTTAAAATTTAAGAGAAATTTGACAAACCTCGAAAGAATCGTCGAAAATTGAACCAATTATTCTGAATATTTAATGAAAAATCCACCAATGCCATAAAACTTGAGCAGCTAGCTATTTTTTTCCTTGAGAGATGTCCTCTTATAAGGACAAAGATGTAAAAAAGTTTGATCCACTTCTTCAAAGTAATACTATGGGCATTATTGAAATGCTTGTTGCTTCATTCCATTTTTTAACCAAGACCAAAATGTCCTTAAGGGTACAAAAATAGTTATCTTTTGTGTTAAGATTGATTTCCACTTCTTCTGCCTTGGATGTTCTTGGTAAAAATGAGGGTATGGATGGGAGGGTTGTCCAAAACAACCTTGTATGGTGACATTTTGGTAGCACCATGATAGGTGGTATTGTACTACTTTTCTGCAAGGGGGGTGTATGGGGGGTGGGGGAACTACTAAACCCAATGGCCATATTAGTCAATGTAAAACCCAATGGCTAACAACATTTTTTATGGTCAACACCCCACAACCTTTATTACTTGTTATTAACTCCAATATCTCAAGTTTTGCAGTATCCAGAAGTATTATGACATGTATCATCATTGTGGACATCAACGTTGTCATCATCATCATCATCAATGCCATATGGTACATCAACATCATCTTGATCATCATCCTCATTATCATCATCATTGTCAGCATTAAGTACATCATCAACAAAATCATCGTCATCATTGTCATTATGGTCACGCATATGCCATTAGTGTTCTTAAGCACTCATCGACATTAGGATTCATGTCATGTAATTGTTAAGGTCATTTATATGTCGTTACATCCATTTCAATGATAATAGGGTTGTTTAGATGTCGTTACAGACATTTAGGTGCCATTAGAATCAATTAGGATCCAAAGTGATACAACATGCATAATCATCGTTGACATCCACATCCACATCGTCATCATCATCATACAATAAATCAATATCATTGTCATCGTCGTAGTCATCATCAATGTCATCATCAATATAATTGCAATAATAACGAGCAAGGAGCCATACTACCTCAGAAGAATGGATGATATAGTCTTATACTTATCAAATCATATCGATACGCTCAATTATAATTATCGTAATGCATCATCGTCGTGTTGTTAGGGCCAATCATATGCCATTAGGATCTATCAAATGTTGTTGGGGACACTCAAATGCCATTAGAGAAATTTACGTGACATTAAGCTAATTTACCTCGCATTAGGATTAATCAAGTTCCAAAAGTGCCATGATTACGATCGTTTGGGTGCCACTATGATAAATCAAGATTCAAAAGTACTTTCATATGAATCATGATCATTGACATTGACATATCTGATGTTATGTCGGACGTTTTCCGAACACAATTCCTAGCTCTAAACCTAGTGCAATTCCTAGCGCGGTTCCTTTCGAAATTTCTAGCATTATTCTAAGTGCTATGTTGGATGTTTTCTAGGTGCAATTCCTAGCTCTATACTTGACGCTATGTTAAATGTTTTTCCTGCAAAAATTCATGGCGCAATTGTGTCGCTAACATTGGATTAATATATGGTGCTATGTTATTCATGATGTTTTTTTGGAGGCTATTCTTGGCGTTATATGGGATGCTTTTGTGGACGCTAATTGGGACGTTAATTGGGATGCTGATTGGGACGATAATTGTGATGCAATTGGGACGCTAATTGGGACGTTAATTAGGATGCTAATTATCGTCCAAAATAGCACCAACTTTTAAAAATGGACGATAATTGGGATGCTAATTGGGACGCTAATTGGGACGTTAATTGGGATGCTAATTAGCATCCAAAATAGCGCCAACTTTTAAAAAGGGGCGCTAATTGGGTTGCTGATTGGGACGCTGATTGGGACGCTAATTGGGATGCTAATTAGCGTCCAAAATAGCGCCAACTTTTAAAAAGAGGCGCAAATAACACCATTAAAAGCGCCACCCAGTTAAAAAGTGTCCACTTTGTCCAAAAAATGATGAAAAGTGGATGCTAAAAAGGAAGTTAAAAGAGACGTTAATCACAGGGTTTTGTTGTAGTATAGGAATAGCTTTTTGAATCCTTTTTTATAAGCTACAAATGTTCATTTTCAAGTGTTATGGAGAGTCCCCTTGATATTGAAAGCTTAACCAATACACATGGTAACACGAGTCTCATTAGCATGCTCCTTATGACAAGAAAGTGTTTGATTATCTTACTAGAAAGGGTAGTAGTAGAAATTTGAAACAATGACCAAATATCTCAGATCACTTGAGAAGGTACATTCCATAAATGTAGGTTTCTTCACATTTCTTATGACAATATTATGGTATCGCATCATCGATCAATGAAAGCATTAGGGGAGGTGTATTTAAAGGTGTGATGAATGCAGTTTAATCATATTGATGTCACTAAAGTGATTTATAAACTTAAGAATACTAATCACACCAACAAGTCAAAGAATTGGATATGCATTTGAAGGGTTAAAATATGTAGTAAGCCTTTGATTCTTGAAAATGTGTTTTAAAATTGTTAAGCCTAATAAAAAGCAAGATTGATAAAAATAAATAAATTGAGAGAAGGATCAAATCTTATAAAATGCCATGAATTTACATCTTTTGAAACAAGATTATAAGATTATCGTTGAGGTGTTACTTTCCATGCTCTTTTAACTGGGAGAAGCCCTTTACAACAAATTAAAATTTTGGTCCTTAAAAAATTATTTCAACATAACATAAGAGCAATGGCCCTTCATAGAGATCTAGAACGATTTCAAATGCATGTAGGGGTGCAAATAATAATTTGGAAGGGAATACTCAAGTATGGAAAGACAAAACTCTAGGAAAACAATTGGCTATAATCATAATTAAGCATAATCACAGTAAACTTTCATATTACAAATATTTCCATGACAGAAAGTAGAAATACAATAGCATACGTATTAATAGAGACTTAAAATTATCTTTTAACAAAATATAGTCTGAGAAGTCCACTGCATACAAGCAACTTTCAACCTAACCATAGGTAACTAGTGTAGATACCACAATCAAGTTGCTATGAGGCCATTGTGGGAAGGTAACTAGTTGCAAGCCTATACGACACTAAACCAAACCCATTTTCTCTCATGGTTCAACTTGTTTTTCACTACAAAGTACTCTAGGCATCTCATGCAACGACCAATAACCCATGGCACTATCTTCTGACGCCCTACACAACACAAGGGAGACCTTATATAAGGTACCAACCTTGAATGGCTTTGGGTGCCCCTATTACATGATCACCTTGGTGGTCAGTGGCTGACAGAGACGAACATGATAGAAGGTTGATGGCTAGATGAGTTAGTTTTCAGTGCCCTTGTAGATGGCAAGACACACCATAGACATGTTAGGAGCCCTTGCTCACTAACTGGGTGCAATGTATAATTTCATGATGCACATTAGTTGGATGCACCAAGAGAAGATTGGTGGAGGGAACTTGGCAAGGAAAATAAGGTTATGGTAGGTAACCTTGTTTGTAAGCATGTGTTATGCAAAACAGATAAAGTGGATAAGAAGAAATAATTGACGCACATTAGTTGGATGCATTAAGAGAAGCTTGGTGGAGGGAACTTGGCGAGACAAACAAGTTTATTTAGGTAACCTTGTCCATATGCATACATTATGCATGAGTCATAGCCAAAGTGGCTAAGAAGAATTAACTAGCATATAGATGACTTGGGTGCACTTGATTAAGCACATGTCAGTTGGGTGCATGCTAGCTAGGCGCACTTGGACGCACATCACATGGATGGATATTGGTTGGCCACACTTGGATGCACCTTGCCAAACACACTTGGGGGTATCTTGTCGATGCACTTATGGAGATGAACAACACTTGGACGTGAGTGCACCCTTAGAAGAATGAAGATGTATGGCACTTGCAATGCATAACTATTGGATGTGAACCTCGATAAACACGCCATGTGGGCACATTTGTGTTGGGCAAGTAGGCACTTGGGTCCACCTTGGAGTGAAGGGGCTTGCAAGTGCAAGGAAAGTCACATGTAAAAGGAGGATTCCTCAAAGGTGTTAAGGAATTCATCAACTCATTCATTCATCATCACACAAGAAGTGTGTAAGGAGCTCTACGGTAGTGCTAAGTTATGGGTTTGGCTACAGATTGAGTGAAAAGAAGACACCTATATGAGGCAAGCATGTAGTTTCTTTAGGCTTTGGATTGATAGTTCTTGTAGGCAAATGTTCCTTTTGTAATTGTAGTCTATAAAGAGATATAGGTAGTTGACTTGGCTCTTCTATTGTATATTGTATTGTTTTTTATCTAAATAAAGTTTAAGACATCTACCTTGGGTGTCTCCTGTACATGTGTATTGTGCTTACTTTATTTGGATGAATGTTGTTATGTTTCCAACAATGATTTGTATGGTTAAGTGTCCTATGGTGTCACTTGTACATGTGTATCATGCCGACTTTATTTGGATGAATGTTGTTATGTTTCCTACAATGCTTTGCATTGATTAACTATTGACATATTGGCTACGTGTTAACTAAGTATTTAAACATTGGCTAACTGTAAAGTATTGTTGGGATGTTTTAAAGGCTATGGTTGGATCTATGCCTTCTACCGAATGAACTTCGTTAACTATGACTTAGTTGCACTTGGTAGACTATAGATTAAGGTGAAATTATGGGAATACCTTAGGAGAAGAGACATAGTCTAGTTGTATTAGGTGCAAGCTAGCCAAGTCCCTGCAATTGAGGCAAGGTAGTTCCACAAAACCTCAGGTGTCAAAGCAAAGTTGGGAAACCACCAAATTTGAAGGAAAAAAGTTGGGCAAGCAGTAGTTTTGTGACACCTTCCCTTTTTTGCTCAACAATTCCTCATAAATATTCTTGCCTTCCAATGCTCTTCAAAGTAGGTAGAGAGAGTCAAAATTGTTGACTGCTTTATGGGAATACCATGTAAAGGTAAACTTTCGTTGTCAAGTAGTAATTGAGAAACAATATTCAATGGATCAAAGATTCCTAACTTGCCCAACCCCTATGCTTTTCTATAGCCTATCTAATTGTCCTTAAAGATATACAATCCTCCATCACATTGCTAATTTGACCACTTTCAAATTAGGTTAATGAGAGTAATCACAGGGAAGAACACAACATAAAAACTCATGTGAGAAGCATGAACGTTTTGGCCATTTTGGCCACTTTCAAATTTTGTTGATGAGAGTAATCATAGGGAAGAACACAACATAATAACTCATGTGAGAAGAAAATGAACACGATAATGGTAAGAATGAGAATCATTGATGACAATATGAGAGTATGAAGGACTCTAAAGATTCTTGAGACTTTCCCAAATTGATTTAAGTATGTCCATGCTTTCATAACTACATGAGGTGGACTTCCTCATCAACCTCCTCATGCATTCATGATTAGCCTTTTTAAGTTGAAGGAGGTGATTGAGCTGAATTTAACACATGTGATGGAAAAACTGTGTGTTCCCTAGATGATAGTGGGCAATGGGGGATTACTTTCCTATAGGCCCATTTTCATCTTCCCCTCTTATGGAATCATAGACCCTCATGCTATTTGCAAGCCTCTTGGATCATTATATATTATATTCCACCATTAGCGTTTACATAGCTTTGACTGCACAAGAGTAGTCTCCCACTTGGTCCATAGTAAGTATAATTACATAGTCATTCACTTGTCAAGTTCACATTGTCCATATCTCAACTTCATCATTATAACCACATATTTATAATTTATACATAATATAATCTAATACATTTTAAAATAAAAAAGAAATATTACAATACCAAAACACCACCAATACATTTTCGAATAAAAAAAGAAATATTACAATACCAAAGCACCACAGATCTCAACAAAGGAACTTCAAAAAAGGAATTTTAAAAGATATATCTAAAAATTAATGCTGCATGCCACATGGCCATATTGATCAGGGAAAAAGAAAACTAAACAAACCAACCTGAAGCCAATAGTCTAATTGCATTAGAGAAATCTTTGAACTAGTTCCAAGTTCATTACATACCAAAATGATTAACAATATTGTATCATCCTTTGAAGATGTACTCCTAATAATGTGCTTTCGAAAATTTTATTACTACACCAATCGTTGGAACAACTACAAACTCCCATAAGAAAAACCACCTTACAGCATCTTAAATGTCCCGAGTGACATAACAAAATAACAATCAGGACAGGGACATGCTACAAGGTTATAATGCAATATACAACATGTAAAATTAAAATGGCAAAATCCAAGATAAACCAGAACATATGACAAAGAGTTTGCTAAGAAACACAAGATCTTCCTGTACAATATACCACAGGTTAAAAATAAAATGGCAAAACCCAAGATAAACAAGAACATATGTCAAAGAGTTTGGCAAGAAAAATGATGAAAGTTAGGAAACCTACCCGTCAAATGAAGGAATATAATACAACTGAAAGTCGAGATTAACAATGGTTTCCAGGGATCAAGAACGCCGAATCAAAAGGGTTTCAGGGATTGTTTTCCATGGACCTTTCTGAATCGAAAACAAAGCCGACAATAGCAAGGGCATTGCTCACTAAATCTGTGACCCTTTCTATTTTTTGCTTCATGCTTTCATTCATGCTCACACCCACATCTTCAAATCCATCCACGCAGGTTGAAGGGTTAGTCAGCGCCGCGCTCAGCGATGTCCTCAGATCAGCTATCCTCTGCTTCCAACCTTGCTCTGCCAATACCGAAACCGAAGAATTTAACTGATCCACTGTATCATTCAAGAGTTGCCTGCAATCTTCAAGAGCGCCGCGGCTATTGCCTGCCGCTGTTCTGTTCAGATCCACGGCAAATTGGATAACCCTAATGGCCTCGGCACGGCTAACCTCCACTGCCATTTTTGCAAGCTCGCTCATGTTTGCCCGCTGAGACCCTGTACACGGACTGAAAGCCGAAATACAGAGGTCGTGATGGGAAGTTGAGTTGCAGACTTTGCCGACGAGATCTGAGGATCGAATCCGATTATGGCCAGATTTCTCGCCATGGGTCAATTGAATGCCCGCATAAATTACACCAACGAAAACAATGGCGGAACATATTACAGCCAGCAGGGCTCTCTTCCTCCCCTGTTTCTGTGCCACATGGCTTGATGTAGAAGGTGAAGGAACGATTTTATCGTAGCCCTTGTAAGCATTCATCTCACTGTCTATATGCCAAACACAGATTGTATTTCTGAAATTTCTTGGTTCTGCTCCGTACCTCTCATAAGAAAAGATTTACAGAGATGTATGAGCAAGGACGCGTTGTTGTTAAAGTCAACTTGCAATAGTAGGGCGGTGGATATAAGAATCCTTTTGCTTCAAGGTACTGGAAGGCACGATCAATGGTATGTTACGTTATTGCTAGTGAATGTAAAGTCCAGAGAACATTCAAATTTGACTTTCCTAAATTGCATCACCATAAAATACTCAAACTTCAATGAAGATGGTGTTGGACATTGGGTTCAGCGTCTTAGCGAATTTCGTGATATGGATTAACCGCTTTTCAAGATTCAAACTCTGGCAATTGTGGTGAAAATTAATGCCTATGGGTTCTAGAATAATGGCAATGGTGAGTCCAACAATTGGTATCAGAGCCACAAGTCAAGGATTCGAAACTCACCCGGCTCGTGCTGGGGGAAGATTGTTGGACATTGGGTTCAGCACTCCCCACGAGTTTTGTGACATGGACTAACCGCTTCCCAAGATCCTAACTCTGGCGATTGTGGCAGAGATTAACACCTGCAAGTTTTGGTCTAACGGCAATCGTGAGTCCAACAGTTGGCGGGATATTAGGATTGTCTACGGGCATTGAAGGGATTTGGGAGTGGATATTTCATAAAAATGGAGGAGCGACAATTTTATTGGAAGTAAGGTTTCATTAGGTTAATGCATTGTCTACTAGGTGAGTACATTGCACAAAGATGAAAGGGAACAATTTTTAGGGCCTTCTTTGTTTTCATATAGTTATGAGTGTATCATATTGCCAATCACAATGAGCCTATGATGGCGCTAAGCATAGAGTAACTACAACCGCTCTAAGAAGGATCCATTTAATTATCTAGAAAACTCCCCTCGAACTATCATAATTTGATGATATAAGAAGACATTGTTCCAATCAATCCACATCTCTAGTATGTTTTTGGACAATTTGGATTGATTCAAAATTGAAGAAAAATCTCAAGGCATTGCACCATGCATGGAACTTGGACCATGATAAAACAATGATCATCTCCAAAATTTCTACCAAACTAAATTCAAATTTATTGTAGGAAAAAGGGTATTTTTAATATAAGAATGCATTACTTCCCCTTAAAACATCACTTCACAACGATATGGGATATGGGATAGTAATGCAAGGGCCAAAGAAGATCAAATAATAATACCTCACAATTTAAGATTCCATAATTAGAGAGCATGAGCTTCAATGAGGTAAAACCACAAGCAAAGTAGAAAGTTGAGAAGTATATGCGTTGTGAGAGCAACCATTAGAAAAGGTGAGACAAAGGCAAGGTTGAAATCTGGCCATCGCATTAAACAAAAATGTAATCAAAATGGGTAGTTAGGAAACATGAAAATGATAGTGCCAACTTGTGCTTCTTTAAAGCCTCCTAGCTTAACTTATGATTGGTATATTCCACTTATCATTGTCAATTCTTCATATGCTCTGTAATACCCCCAATTTTAACGCCTGGAATGTAAAATGATGTAAATATGTGTAGTATGGATTCCTAGTGCAAAGCTCAATGCCAAGGCCCGACTAGTGAATGCTTAGGTATGCATGATGTGAATATCTAGATATGGGTCATGGTGTTGGTTTGTCACGATGACTCAAAAGCTATGTAAATATTATGATGGAAAATAATAAAATGTTCCAAGATGGCTATGTAAGGAGCACCAGAGTGGCTATGATTCCATTAGATGGGAAGAGGAAAGAAGGGGGCGAGGGGGAAGAGTTCTATAGAACATTAAATCCTCTTTTGACAATTGTCAGCCTTAGAACTCATCCATTTTCTACCATGTTCCCTAAATGAGCTATTTACTTCCTTTGACTTATCAAATCCAATCATTGAATGCATGTGGGAGGTTGGTGAGAAAGTCCTCTAATGAAGTTATGGAACTGTGGTATGAATATACTTTTATGGCAATTGTAAGAGAATTGTTTTATGGTCAAAAGTAATTCTTCATATTTTCACCAATGCTCTCATCTCTGTTGGAGGCTATTAGTCATTTTTCATAGAGAATTCATATGGGGAGTTAACTTCATGTTGTTTTTCTCTATTTCCAATAACCAAACTATCTAGACAACCAAAAACTAGTGTTGCAAAGAGGAAAATGCCGCAACGTTAGAGTGAAGAGGATGGTCATAGATGTTCACAAAGGTTGGGCAAGATATGAGCCCCTTTTACCCATTGTTTATTTGTGTGATGTCCCCATAAGTTCACTGTGGGCCATTCTTCCAATCCATCTAATTCTCGTGGGTTTGAGCCAAAAAATAATTATATTAGGGGATTTAATGGCCTAAAGTCACTTTCTAAAGTCAATAAGAAATGGTAAAACGGTGATGTGGGTCATGGAATGATGTTAAATTCATGAATAAAGATACCTCCAAGACAAGGAGGGTGCATTAGAGGAAGAATGTGTCAAAGAGGAGTTGTAACTCCCACCAAACAAGGAGGGAATCCCACAAATCAAGGCACAAAATAAGTTAATGCTCAACTGACTAAAAATAACCAAGGAGGGCACATGAGTGGAAGAATGGGTCCATGAGGAGTTGTAAATCCCACTAAATAAGGATGGAATCCCACAAATCAAGGCACAAGGAAGACTAATGTCCCCAATGGGCCAAAATTAGCAATGGAGGATTTGAGGAGTCATGATGAGAGATTCTCTCCTAAAAGTCAATTTTATTATTATTTTTGAGAGAAAACTCTAGAACGAGGTGGAAAAGGTCACATGCAGATTTATAAAAAGGATGCCTCCGTTGGAAGGAAAATTTGTTCATTTTATTTTCATATTGGAGAGCTCTTAAATCTTTTCGACCTTGGGTGATGTGCTCCGTGCATTTGTAACTGGTTTCGGTGGTGAAAGATTCCACCCTAGTTGGTAAAGAGGAAAGGTCATTTGGATTTCTCTACAGAGCTTCATTGATCTGAGTGTGTTAATGTTTTCTTGTAGGTATACGATTTGACAGTGTTTGGAATTACATTTTTGTTGGTTTGGGTGTGTTGGGTGTGTTTGGAATTTCTTAGTGTTGGTTTGGAATTTCTACTATTGTGGGTGTTCTAAATATTGAACCGATATTAATGGGGAAGAAAATGATATCCTGGTTCTAATATTTTTGTGCATTTCTAGGTTGTGAGCATCATTCCATTGCATATGGAGCATCATTTCTAGTTGGAAACACATTTTTTCACCGAAAAAGGTTTTATGTTTTCCCCTTGCATTTGTAACTGGTTTCGATTGAAAGATTCCACCCTAGCTGGTAGAGAGGAGATGCCATTTGGATTTCTCTATAGAGCTTCATTGATCTGAGTGTGTTAGTGTTTTCTTCCAGGTAGATGATTTGACAATGTTTGGAATTACATTTTTGTTGGTTTGGTTGTGTTTGGGTGTGTTTGGAATTGCTTAGTGTTGGTTTGGAAGTTCTATTGTCCTAGGTGTTCTAAATATTGAATCATTATTGATGGGGGAAAAATGATATTATGGTTCTAATATTTTTTGTGCATTTCTAGGCTATGAATATCATTCCACTGCATCTGGAGCATCATTTCTAGTTGGAAACACATTTTTTTCACTGAAAAAGGTTTTCGTTTGCCCAAGATACGACCATTTTACTAGATCGGGGGGTTTCAATTAAAAAGAGCGCACCAATGATTGTTTTATTCTCTCACAACAATATTTATTGGTTGTATATCACTGCTATTTGGATGAGGGCGCACTTGGGAAGGAGGATCCATTAGTTGAAGCTACCATTTTCCTGTGGAGGGCGCACTTGGGAAGATAGATCTTTTGACTAAAGTTGTATCTTCCCCATCCATTCTCTATTTCATGTTGGCACCCACCTCTTAGATTTTGTATCAAATTTCTATATGTATTTGCAGCTTCTATAACAACCATTACTGTTGTTGTTTTGTGGCCATCCATTCATATATAGTGTTTTCTCTCACATTGTGCCAAATTTGAGTTGTGGTTATTCTATGTGTGGAGCTCTAATTGTGGTTCTGAAATATTAGATTTGCGTGTGTAAGAATATTATAAAAACAAAAAAATAGTTTCTCTTTTGAGTCTAGTCCATTACAGTGGTATCAAATCTTAGAATTCATGCAATATATCTGTTGGAAGTTGTATATATGTGCATCACAATATATTATTAGAAGCAAAAATTTCTTCCATTCTAATTCTAGTATATCACAATTTTCTATTACGTGATGCCTAAGAAGCCATGACATGAATTTACAGGAGTTTCCCTGAAAGCATATAGCGAGTTATTCTATAAAATTGAAATATTATGTTTTTAATGACAAGTTACTAGAGAGGAAGGAAAGAGTTGAGAGAGTCCCTCATGTCCTTGAAGTTGCATAGATTTATGTTTTCTTGTATGTTTTATGCTTGTGGGGTTTATTTTCTCATGTAGTAGTCAAAGTCTAATGATGGTGTATGTTTGTGGGGTGTACTGTCTTATGTATGGGCCAAAGTATAATTTCAATGTGACATATTCATGCCTATGGTACTGTCACATTTATGTTATAGTGTCGATACACATCAATGTGTTTCTTTGTCAATGTCAAGTGTACCCCCAATGCATCAATTCACTATAAGTTGAGTGTATAGATGACTATATATATATATGGCTCCCTATAGAGGATTATATCTAATGTACCAACAATAACCACTGTGAAACCATGTCACTTATTGTCATCCAGCCATTAGCCTCCCCATGTTTTAATGTATAGTGCAAAATATCAAATTTCAAACATGATTGACTTCTATAATACATAATAAAATATATATAACCAAAATCTATGTTCAATTAAAGAAAAAAATACATCAAATAACTAGCATCCCTTGAAATAAAGGAGAGGTAGTGTGGAAGGGAATTGGGGCTGTGATATATCGCAAAAAGGGAGGAGCAACATTTTTTTGGGAAGGTTGGATTAGGTTAATACATTTTTTTTATCGGGTGAAACACAATCACAATATATATATAGCCAAAATCCATGTTCACTTAAGGAAAAAAAGACACATATTAAATAACTAACATCACCTTTGAAATTGAGGAAGGGGATGTTGAAGGGAATTGGGGGTGGATATATCGTAAAAATAGAGGAGATACAATATTATTGGAAGAAGACTTGCATTAGGTTAATGCATTGTCTACTGGGTGAGTACATTGCACAAAGATAAAAAGGAACAAATATTTAGGGAATTCTTTGTTTTCATATAGTTATGAGTGTATGATAGTCTCAATTACAATGAGCATATGATGGGGATAATCATAGAGTGACTATAACCACTCTAAGAAGGATCTATTTAATTATCTAGAAAATCCCCTCTAACTATCATAACCTGATGATGCAAGAAGACATTGTTCCAATCAATCCACATCTTTAGTCAATTATTTAACAATTTGGATCAATTTAAAATTGAAGAAAAATCATGATGGATTGTTCCATCATGCATGGAACTTGGACCGTGATATAAAAAACAATCATGCCTAGAATTTCTATGAAAATAAATTCAAATTTATCGTAGGAAAATGGGTACTTTTGATACAATACTATGTTACTCCCTCTTAAAACATCACTTCACAACAATATGGGATAGTAATGAAAGGGCCAAGGAAGATCAAACACTAATACCTCACAATTCAATATTCCATATTTAGTGAGCATGAGCTTCAATGAGGTAAAATTGCAAGGCAAGTAGAAAGTTGATAACTATCGGCGTTGTGAGAGAAACCATTAGAAAAAGTGAGACAAAGGCAAGGTTGAAATGTGTATATTACATTGAACAAAAATGCGATATATATGGGTAGCTAGGAAACATGAAAATGATAGTCCCAACTTGTGCTTCTTTAAAGAATCCTAGCTTAACTTCTCGTTGGTATATTCCACTCCTCAATGTCAATTCTTCATATCCTCTAAAATATCCCCAATTTTGACCCATGGAATGTAAAATGATATAAATATTTGTAGTATGGATTCCTAATGCAGAGCTTAAGGCCAAGAATTGACTAGTGAATGCTTAGGTATGCATGACGTGAATATCCATATATGGGCCATGGTATTGGCTTGTCATGGTGCCTCAAAACAAGTGTAAATATTATGATGAAAAATAATATAATGGTCTAATATGGCTATGTAAGGAGCACTAGAGTGGTTATGATTCCACTAGATGGGAAGAGGAAAGAAGAGGGTGGGGGGGAGGGGTTCCATGGGAGATTAAATCCTCTTTTTCCAATTGTTGGCCTTAGAATTCATCCATTTTCTGCCATGTTCCCTAAATGAGAAATTTACTTCCTTTGACTTATCAAATCCAATCATTGAATGCATGTGGGAGTTTGGTGGGAAATTATTCTCATGAAGTTATGGAACCATGGTATGGATATAGTTTTATGAAAATTGTAAGAGGAATTTCTTCTATGGTTGAAAGTAATTCTAGTCATATTTTCACCAATCCTCTCATCTCCATTGGAGGGTATTACTCATTTTTCGTAGAGAATTCATAAGGGGAGGTAACTTCATGTTGTTTTTCTCTATTTCCAATAACCAAATTGCAGCACACCCATTGCGCTTCCTCTTCACTCTCTCACAGTCTCTCACACACAATCACTTTTACAATGCTACAATACAATACAAATACAATACCCAACCGTATTGAAATTCCTTGTTTTTGTAAAGGGAATACCATGGGAAAATACCATGGGCTTCCCAAAACCATGGGCTTGTAAAACACCCATTATTGACCAAGTCATGACTCTGAAATTACAACATTTACAAGCAATTTTTTCCCAAATTTTTCTATGGGGAAACTGCCCCTGAACCCCCGCTAAGGGGGGCCTCCCAAATTAGTCACCCCCCTCCCCCCTGGACCCCCATGGAGACTTTAGTGGGGGGGAATCCCCCCACACATGTTGGGCCTAGAGATAGGTAAGCATAATTGACTTATAATTTTTCTTAAGTATGGAAAGGATATAAGGAAAAAGAAGAATAAGGAGTTGTGACAAAGGCAATGATAGAATGAAGGAAGAAAGAGCAAATGAATGGGAAGAAGGAGAATGAGATACGACAGAGGCACATAAAGAGGAAGCAATAGAAGAAGGGATTTTGCGACAGAAGAAAGGTCGTGATAGAAGAAAAGGATGCAACAGAAAAAGAAGGAGACAAAGTGGATCCATGTCAGAAGGAGTGCAACGACACGGCAGTTAGAAAGTGACAAGGAATAAAGATCATGGGTACGAGGTCAGATAGAGCCTAATGGAATCCATACATATGAAGGTATTTTTGTGAGTTAGGCCATTAGTTCCTACTGTTATGTGTCACTGGAATAGGAAATACAACCTGTTTTCTAAGTATAGGAAGTCGGATGAGAAAGCGACGTGTAAAGAATATGTAAAGAGTCTATAAAAGGAGAAACCCAAGTTGTATGTAGGTTAGACATCGAAGACTTCTTGGACACTCCCTAGCATTAGAAGCTCTGATTGTATTGTTTTTTAGGTTTTTCTATGTGCATTGAGTCAATAATTTGTACCTGAGTGCTCATAAATGTAGAAGATACTGAGTCGATCTAGGATGTGAGAGGATCAGTAGTAGAGTCAAGTAGAGAAAGAACAAAGATAACAGAGAAGAGAGCATGAGAGGAGAAATGAGTCTGTAAAGATAAGTAAGGAAGATCTAGAGGAGAGTCTATAGCTTTGTGTACAAACCAAAGGTGCCATATATTTCTTATGCCAGATGAAGAGCACATTTGTGGTTTTTCTCGGATGGGTTTCCACATTAGATTTTGTGTTTTCTGTGTAATTAATGTTGAATTTTTTAAGTCGCATGTGTATATGTTGTCGTGAACGAATGCTTATGTATTTTCTTATTAATGGGTTTATATACATCATTCGCACTGTTATAAGTTGAATGTATCTATGATGTACTGGGGTTAATGCTACATTATTCACAAGGGAGAAAGTGCATCACGGTCTAGCTGCGTATAGTAAGCATAAATAATCCATCCACAAGCTTTAGTCAAGCTCCTTAGTGATAGGCCAAGGAATGTGAAATCCCCCACCCAACCGCGGAAACCTGGCTCTGTCAGTTACCCATAGAAATATATCTCGAGTGAGATTGCATCTGCATTGCAAGTGTTGTCGACTGGGATTTACTCTGTCGGGACGATAGCTTGGGCCTTGTTTGCGCAAGAGGGAAGGGACTAAACTTGGGTCGAAGAGATGCCAGAAGACCAACAAAAGTTTTTGTTGTCGGGACTGGAATCATTTTTTCAGGGACATGTTGTGGAATCCGATGAAACCTGAAATCCAAGACTGGGTGAATTTCAAAGCATTAGAGTTTGCATAAGAAGAGATTAAAGGATCTCGGTGGAACCCAACATAGTTGTTGGGTCGATACCTTTACACAGATATTCATGAGATTTCATTTTCCAATTTTCCCATTTTGTTGCATGAGTGGGTTTCTAGGTTGGAATCCTAGCAAAGAAATTTCCAAGGAGGAGAACCGACAGAGTGGACTCCTCAGTTGATTCAACAACTGAAAAAGTGTGAGCAACCCTGTGTGAAGGGATGTTGATTTTTGGGTAGACATTATTTTGGAGGGATACACTACTGAATTTGTTGTCTACACAATAACCTCATATAGTGATGTTGAAAGAACATTTTTTCGAGGACCCCATGGAGGATACTTGTCATCTTTGAAAACTTGGATAAATATGCTTGTATTCAAAAAAGGAATCCTGCAAATGTAACAGTTGAAAACTGTGCAAAGAAGGTTGGATATGTCGCAACAGAATTGTGTGAAAAATGGCAGAAACTAAGGTGAGATATTCCTTGGAGATAGTGGAATTGAACTAGAGGCTAGTTATTTGAGAAGCGGAAGAAGATTTAGGTCAGGAAAGAGAAGAAAGACTCTGACAGGAAGAGGAATTTGTAGTACAACCAGGGGAGAAGACTACGATCTTGTGTTGCACTTAGATGAGGGATATTGCGACGAAGAAGAAGAATATCAACCGATATCCAAAGGAGAGGACAAATTAGAATAATCAACAAAAACTCCAAGACCATAGCACGAGTACAACACACCTACAACACTACATACATCACCAGAGGTAAGATCTAGAAGCTCGTCTCCAAGTAGACTTGTAAATACAAATAGTACTAAACCTGCGAATAGTGGAAAAGGAAGTCCAACTACTTTCTTTGGATACAACATGATACACATATGCAATGTAATGATGGTAGTAGCACTTGCTTCAAGAACTAGCGGGATGATACCCAATGGAAAGAAAAACCTTAACTGCCACTGCAACATTAAGGGAAATTGACAAGGAAGTAGACCCATAGTTGAAGCTATACTCCCACACACTTCAGAGCTGAGAGACAAATAACATGGGGTCCAACATGCATAGGGGTCAAACGGGGAGGTCCTATACATCACGTATCTCAGTCCAAGTCAATGTAAGGATTCGATATGGATGGGTTGGATGGGAGGAGAAACTATAAGGTGATAGACGAGCTAGAAAATGGGACAAAGAAAACAAAGTCTATACCAAGAAAGGGGAAGGAACCAGTGTGCATATAGAGGAATATACCTGCAAACAAGGAATCATGACCATTCAAAAGTTTATCCTATGACAATAAAAAATTGACAAAGGATCATATTAGCTAATTACCTAGCACCAAGTTAGGTTACCAATATAAATAAAAAAGACAAAATATAACATAAATGTGTCATACCATATACCTACATTTCCATATACCTGTTATGCTTCCTGAATCTAGATGATGGTCTTTGACACTAATGGGAAAAGGAAAGGACAACAATGTTATTTGCTAATATCTATGTGAACTATGACATAGAAAACATGACCAAAATTGGGGTCATGTGGGAACAACTATGACCTCAGAACCTCGAGTATGCATTGAATAAAATATGAGTCTCAGGCACACTACTTCTAATGAATGTCTCATATCTTTTCTCATGCTCATGTAAGGACCGAATCTATGCTTTGGTATTGGATCTGCATCATGGTGGCTCCATCTAACATTGATGTGATAACATGCCAATAAAAGATCGTCACTAGAATTTTCACCAAAGAAAGAATTAGCAATGGGCCTTTAACAAACCTCACCAAAAGTGTCATTGAAAAAGGATTTGTTGACAAAGCTTAAAGGACCATCACCATATCCACTTACAACTATTATTTTTTAAGGACTGTCACCACATGCAACATTGGTGACGACTATTAAAGGTCTGTCACAGGCATGACCCTCATTAATGATATTTTTTGTTGTAGTGATGATAATTATTGTGGTCGATGATGGTTGTTATAGATGATTTTACCACACTTGGTAGACCATGCTTTTATGGCCTTCCTTGTCCCTATGCGGGCTCTTTGGAACCCCTTTGCTTAAAAGAAACTTTGATGTTCCCAAAAACACCTTAAAAATCCCTATTTATTTGTATACAGGGGTCACAAGCTTACATCTTGCATGTACATGCAACTTGTCCCACTATGACCCACATACATTGGGAAATGTGCCCAAAAATAAAATATTTTGGAGTTTCCTCATTGAGTCATGAATAAATTGACCCTTGTCCTCCTTATGCTTGGAAACGCTCGGAATCGACCCTTCACTTCCTATTGAAGGAATATATATTGGGCCCCTTGGATACATTAGAGAAGAAGAATTGAAGAGAGAAAGGAAACTACAGTTCATTTGTGCCTCATTCATACATGCTTGAGTCTGCATCCCTTTTTCCTTCTGAGCACCCATTGATGTTGTTCCTAAGCTTGCCTTTTCATTGTGAGCTTTCCATTGAGATGGAGGATTTAAGTGGTGGAGTCCTAGGTGGAGGACTCAGTTTCTTCATTTCGATGAGGTGCCGAAAGAGGTTTCCACTTGTATCTTGGTTTATAACGAATAGAAATATCCATTTATCGTCAATTGTGTGTGTGTAACTATGTATTATATTTATCCATGGATGGTGTAGTTACTTTGATTTATACATATTGGTTTTATAAATGCTAGAGTAGGATTAAAACTTTTACATATATAATGCTTTCCTTGTTTGTTGTTGTTAAGGATGAAGTGTAGGTACAATCCTGGTTGAAAAGCTCAAAAGGGATCGACTACAACCTTCCAGAATAAGGTACGCCTTACATCCCTTAGTGTTAGTTATTTTTATCTCTATTTCATATGGAAATGGGTTTATTTATGTTGTTATTTAGTATGTTGTGGTCCACTCCAAGCCATAGGAAATATTCTCCGTAATAGAATTGGTGACTCCACTCGGGAAGTTCCTTGTTTTTTCTTTAGGGTTTGGGTGCACAATGTGCTTGATTTTCTCTTTGTTTATCTGTGTTTATGTGTCGGGTTTAAAAGTGTGTTAGACCTTGGGTGTCCTTTTGAATTAATTTGAATCTTAGCCTACCTTTTACCACCTTCCTCTTGATATACGCGGGTCATAGAGGTATCAGTCGCGTATACATGCAGGTTGTTGTACTAACAGTCACGTATACACACAGGTTTTCTATGAATAGTCATGTATTCCCCTCTTTTTGAGTGAGTGATTAATGTTTGAGAGATGTTGGGTGGCTTCTGAGTGTTTCTGAGTCTTCTTGGGTTCATGTGGTGTCTGTTTGTTGCTTTTGTTCTGACTAAAGACCTTTTTTCTTTTACTTTTTAGTTAAAATTTGTTCTTATCACTCTTCTCCTTTTTTTCGTTTTGGTATTAGTTCATTATGTTGAAATATTGTAACTTCAAAGGATATTCTAAATGTATTTTACTAATGTAACCCAAGGGAGATGTTATTATTCCTTCGACGAGGTGTTACTAGTGTATTTGGTCATCATAGAGTCATGAGGTTAAGCCTCCACTTGTGTAGTGTCCTTAGTACCCTAATGAATAATATAATATACTATTTTTTAGTATTCCTAGGTGAAGTTGGCCCAGACAGTTTATTGGGGTTGACTTGTCTAGTGCAAAAGTCAATTGACACATATGTATAAATAAAGGAGCTGTGGTTCTTATTTGAACACAGATTCACTCACTTGTGTAGCGCATAGGAGAGAGAGAGAGACAGAACAAAAGGAGACACCTATTTTTGGGGTTGTCTTTTATACATCTTATACAGAGGAAGTTTTTGCTGGGTTTTCTTCCCCTTGAGGGTTTCCCAAGATAAATGTTGTGTCTATCTTGTGATTGTGCTTCTATTAGTGATTCTTGATATGCTGCTGTGATTTTTCTGAATTGAATACTATTGAATCTAGTCTATCATATGAAAACTTAACATGGTATCAGAGCTAACATGATTAGAGAAGCTTTCACAAGGTGAAATTCTCCCTCCTCCCTCTCTCAAAGAAATTAGGGTTTCTGCAAAAGTTGAAGGATTCAAGATATGCTTGCATAAAAAGTCGTGCCCTCCTAGAGTGCATATACTGAGCCCTAGATAAAAATTTTTGGGTGGCTAGATCTCCAGGAAAGCCAAACCCTAGTTTGGTAGTGAACCGAAAAAATTACAATGAAACAAAACCAGAAAAAATGCAGTGCTGCAACTTTGTAAGTAGGATTTAAAGACTGGAGATTAGGGATCTCTAGAAAGAAGTTGGATCAACCAACTCACCTCCTCCAAGCGCATCTACTAGTAAGGTCAATCTCTTATTTTGATAAATTTCATTTTTGAGTGACTTACTGGTCAAGATGGCCCCAAGCACTAAGCTTGAGGACAAATTGGAAGGCCTAGAAAACTTTTGGCTTGGAAGTATAGGATTGGACTCATTCTGAGAGAGAATGGTCTTGAGAGATATATAGAGAATGAGATTGCAGAACCTAAATAAGGTGAAGCCAAGGAGAAGCATGAACAAGACCTAATCAAGGCAATGCGGATCATTGTTGATACCATTAAGGATCACTTGGTCCCTCAAATTTCATCTAAGAAGACACCTAAGCAAATGTATAATGCACTTTCTAGAATGTATGAAGGAAAGAACATAAATAGAAAGATGAATCTAAGAACTCAATTGAAGGGCACCAAGATGAGCAAAGGAGAATCTATTCAAGATTACTTCACAAGGATCTCCCAGATCAAAGAGAAGGTAAGTGATATTGGATATACCCTTGATGAGGATGAATTGGCTATGACTGCTCTCAATGGCCTCACCTGACCTTGGGACTCATTCATCCAAACTCTGTGTGCCAGAAAAGAAATTATGATGTTTGACATAGTATGTGAAGATTGCATACAAGAAGCAGCTAGAGTCGCCAATAGAGAAGCTCTTCTCAGAGAAGATGATCATGCTCTGGCTACCCATACTAGGGAAAGAAAACAATCAAACTTCAAGAAGAGTAATCATAAGCCTTTAAAGAAAAAATTCCAGAAGAAGAAGAAGAAGGATTACTCAAATTACCAATGCTACAACTGTCATAAGTTAGGACATATTGCTAAAGAATGTCCATCACCAAAGAACAACAACAACAAAAGAAATCATGCTCATTTGGCTGAATATGAGGATGAAGAATTACCTTGAAATAGAATTAGAGGTGAAGATGCAGAAGAATATGTGTTATTCTCTGTACTCTCTGGGTCTGTAACACTTGGAGAAGATACATGGCTTATTGATAGTGGTGCCTCTAAACACATGACAAGAAAGAAGACAAATCTGTCAAATATTGAAGATAATAACTCTTCCAAAAAAGTATAATTGGGAGATGACTATCAATATCCCATCAAAGGTATTGGTGAATCAAGTTACAAGCTTGACTCTGGAACCTCCATGAAGATGAAGGAAGTACTGTATGTACCAGGTTTGAAAAAGAACATACTCTCCATATCAAATCTAGATAAGAAAGGATATAGAGTTTCTTTTATAGATGGACAAGTACTCATGTGGTCCAAAGGGAAGACACTTGAAGATGTTGTAGTCATTGGAGAAGAAGAAGGAGGACTGTACAAGCTCAAAGGACATCCAGAAACAACCCTTGTCCATGAGACTACCACCTCAAGTGAATTGTGGCATAGGAGACTTGCTCACATCAACCACAACGCATTTCCCTATATGAGCAAGGTGGTAACAGGGTTACCAGATCTGAAGATCGAACATGAGGGAACCTGCAAGGGATGTGCGCAAGGAAAGAACATCAAGAATCCCTTTCTAAAAAGTGACACAAAGACTAAAGGTACATTGGAACTAATCCATTCTGATGTATGTGGTCCTATTCCCTCCATATATTTAAGTGGGTATGAATACTATGTCACATTTATTGATGATTATTCAAGAAAGACTTGGATACACATTTTGAAGAATAAAAGTGAAGTGTTCGGGAAATTCAAGGAATTCAAAGCCTTGATAGAGAACCAGTAAAAAAAGAGAATCAAGACACTGAGATCAGATAATGGTGGAGAATACACTTCAAAGGAATTTGAAGCATTCTGTAAGGAAGCATGAATCAAGAGGGAACTAACCACTCCCTGTAATCCCCAAAAAATTGGTGTTGCAAAAAGAAAGAATAAAACTACCATGGAAGCAGTAAAGACCATGATTCATGATCAAGACCTCCCTATGCACCTATGGGATAAAGCTGCAAGAACAGTCGTTTATGTGCAAAATAGATTATCTCACAGTGCTCTTGGTTTCAAGATTCCTAAAGAGATGTATACCAGAAATAAACCTTAAGTAAGCCATCTCAAGATATTTGGTTATCCAGTGTATGTACATATTCCAAAAGAGAAGAGAACCAAATTGGATCCTTCTGGAAAAAAGGGAATATTTGTAGGATACTGTGAAGTCTCCAAATCATTCAGGATATACATTTTAGGATTTCACGATATCAATATTAGTAGGGATGTAACCTTCAATGAAGAGGCATCTCTTAAGAAATCCAGAAGGTGTCATCTTGAAGAAGTACATGAAGAAGATGTACCTCCCAGAAGGACAGAAGCTGAACCAAGTTGTGAAAGAATAGTATCAAAAGACCATGAGATGCTAGAGCCTTAGAAGCCCCCTACTATGGATATCTCTTGAAAGAGAAAAACTGCTTGGGTAAGAGAAATCAAACAAGAAGCAGAAAGATATGGAGCACCAGAAGGCTCCACAGGAACCAACAAAAGATCAAAGCCATATTCTAGTTATGTAGCTTTGATGTGTGATCTTGTAGACCAAGAATCCAACAACTATGAGGAAGCAGCATAGAAGAAAGAATGGGTTGAAGCAATGATGGAAGAATACCATTCGATCATGAAAAATGATGTTTGGGATATTGTTCCCAAACCAGAAAACAAGAGTGTGGTATCTTCGAAATGGATCTACAAGATAAAACATGATGTGGATGGAAGTATTGAAAAGTACAAGGCAAGATTTGTGGATAGAGGATTCTCTCAGAAAGAGGGGATCAATTATGAAGAGACATTTGCTCTAGTAGCAAGTTACACTTCCATCAGATCTATCATGGCACTTGCTTCGATGATTAAGTGGGACTTACACCAAATGGATGTAAAGACAACCTTCCTCAATGGTGTGATTGAGGAAGAGGTTTACTTCAAACAACCACAAGGATTTGAAGTCAAAGACAGAGTGACTCATGTATGCAAGTTGAAAAAGGCTCTGTATGGACTAAAGAAAGCACTTAGAGCTTGGTATGGAAGAATAGATAGCTTCTTAACAAGCATGGGATTTACCAAGAGTAAAGTTGATCCTAATATTTATATGAATATTATGGATGATGAACCAGCCATACTATTGTTGTATGTGAATGATGTATTTCTGATTGGAAATGAGAAACAGATCAAGGATTGCAAGAAGAATCTAGCAGAAGAATTCAAGATGAAAGATCTTGGATTGATGCATTATTTCCTAGGGCTAGAAGTGTGGAAGAGCCCAGAAGGAACCTTTCTAAATCAGGGAAAGTATGTAGTAGAAATCTTGAAAATATTTGATATGTTGGATTGTAAAGTCATGGCCACACCCATGGACACCAACTTAAAGTTGTTGTCTAATGAGACATCCAAGCTAGTGTACATGATTCACTATAGACAGATTATTGGACCATTAATGTATCTGATGAACACAAGGCCAGATATATGCTTTGCTGTGAACACCTTGAGTCAGTATCTAGTTAAACCTAGATGAGTTCACTTAATAGTTGCAAAGCATGTGATGAGGTACCTGAAAGGTACAATTGATTTGGGACTGTACTATGGGAGATATCATGACTACAATTTGTATGGGTATACAGATTCAGATTGGGAAGGAAGTGCCGCAGACAGAAAAAGTACCTCAGGTGGCTGTTATTGTCTGGGATCCTCCATGATATCATGGTTTAGTAAGAAACAGTCCAGTGTTTCTCTTAGCATGAATGAAGCAGAGTATATTACAACTTGCTCCACTTGTTGTGAAACGAAATGGATTCGGAAGCTGATGTCATGAATATGTGACATGGAGGTGGACACCACAGTAATTTTCTGTGATAACCAGAGTTGTATAAGAATGACAAAAAATCCAGTGTTCCATGACAAATCAAAGCATATAGAAATTTGATAATTTTATATAAGGGATATGGTACAAAAGGGAGTCATCAAGCTCCTGTATGTGAGTACCGATGAGCAAGTTGCTGATATACTAACCAAGCCTCTCTCATGAATGAAGTTCAAGTATTTCCGTGACAAGCTTGGTGTAGTTCGAAAGGACTTTCCTTGCAAGGAGGAAAAGTGATGGGACTACAAATCATGAACCCTCCTTAGACAAAGGGGGAGCAGGTTGAGACTTCCTAGGAAAGGGGGAGTAAAGATGAGTCTAACATCGATGATGGATGACAGTGATGATGGACTGAAATTGTGTATGCAGTCGAGATCTACCTTGCAGATTATACTCTTACTTGGAAGAGTATGCCTACGCATAAGTGTAGATACCATAGTATAACACTCAGTTTTGAGTGGTCCTAACCTGTGTGGTATGGATGGTCTACGATGAGTCCTCATGAACAATAGGACCAACACTGGGTGCGGTCAAGATATACATTTTGTTGTAGATGATTCAACTAATCGATTTCATGGATCATGATGATGGAGGATAGCATCATCCTTGGAATTATGTCCTAAAGTGATAGGGATTGATCATCCCATAATTATATCATGTGAGGATTGCATCATCCTTGAAATTATGTCCTAAAGTGATAGGGATTGATCATATCGTAATTGGATCATGTGAGGATTGCATCATCCTTGGACTTATGTCCTAAAGTGATAGGGATTGATCATCCTGTAATTGGATCATGTGAGGATTGCATTATCCTTGGACTTATGTTCTAAAGTGATAGGGATTGATCATCCTGTAATTGTATCATGTCAGGATTGCATCATCCTTGGACTTATGTCCTAAAGAGATATGGATTGATCATCCCGCAATTGGATCAGGTATGGATTTCATCATCCTTAGACTTATGTCCTAAAGTGATAGATATTGATCATCCCACCAATAGTTCATGTGTACCACAGGTATCATGGTGGAAAATGATCAAGTAGATCGAAGTACAGCATCGAAGGGTCAACTAGATCTAAGCGCGACTGCAAAGGATTAAGAAGGATCGAAGTGATGCCACAAAGGATCGAAAGGATCGAAGTGCTGCTACAAAAGGATAGAGAAGATCAAAGTGTTGCTAAGGATCGAGAAGATCAAAGTGCTGCTGCAAAGGATTGAAAGATCGAAGTGCTGCTACAAAGGATCAGAAGATAGAAGTACTACTGCAAAGGATCATAAGATCGAAGTGCTTCTATGAAGGATCGAAAGATTGAAGCGTTGCTGCAAATAGATCAAGTGATCATGTGATGCATAAGATAAAGAGTAACTGTTCTAGTTACTGATTGTGAAAAACTTCCTATGACATATAGATGTATCTTCTCAATGTACTGTTGTAATTGTATCTTTGTTTTCCTATAGTTTGCGATGATATTTTCAATAGAATAACCTTCTTGTTAAGGGGGAGTGTTGAAATATTGTAATTTCAAAGGATATTCTAAATGTATTTTACTGATGTAACCCAAGGGAGATGTTATTGTTCCTCTAACGGGGTGTTACTAATGTATTTGGTCATCATAGAGTCATGAGGTTAAGTGTCCCTTATGTCGGGTCCTTAGTACCCTAATAAATAATATAATATACTGTTTTTGAGTATTCCTCGGTGAAGTCATCCCAGATAGTTTATTAGGGCTGACTTGTCTAGTGCAAAATTCAATTGACACATATGTATAAATAGAGGAGCTGTGGTTCTTATTTGAACACAGACTCACTCACTTGTGTAGCGCATAGGAGAGAGAGAGAGAGAGAGAGAGAGAGAGAGAGAGAGAGAGAGAGAGAACAAAAGGAGGACAACAACTATTTTTGCTGGGTTTTATTCCCCTTGAGGGTTTCCCAAGATAAATGTTGTGTCTATCTTATGATTGTGCTTCTATCAGTGATTCTTGATACGCTGCTGTGATTTTTATGAATTGAATACTATTGAATCTAGTCTAGCATATAAAAACTTAACACATTAGACCTTTTTAACTTAGTGTATTGCATGGCTTGTGTATGAGACTTGCTACAAGGTCTGGGAGATTCAGAGTCTTTTTATTTAATTTACATATCATTTATTACTAAAATACAAATTTTTTTTATTTTTATTTTTGGCATGTTTATGCATAATGAATTTGCATGGAGTAGTACTTGCATTATGCTTTCTTAGTTGAATAGTGATCATGATTTAATATAGGAAAATTTTATTGACATTTGAAGGAAATATTTATGCATCTCATGGAGTGGCATACCCCATTTTCATAATTAAAGACACATTGCACTTGACATTGTTTGTTAAGTGTGGATATTTACTTCACTGCTGATTCATAACATCACTAGTTGCATGATCATTTCCTTTGATTAATCATAGCCTTAAAATGAATTACATTTTTTATTTGATAGTGGTGCATCAACAAGCTTAGGTTGTAGAGTCTTGGAATATGATGTTGTGAGTAAATTTTTCCAATACTACAAAACAAAAAAATTAGGTGTCTGTCCATGTGAGAAGATAAATCCTTGATATAATTAGTGTTCTTAGAAGGATCCTCCTACATAGGAGTTAAGTACAAGGAAAGGTACACATTTGTGGTGGGGATATCCCATTTCCATTCTCTGCGCAACACCGGATATGCTTCTAGGATCTTATTCATATCTAGGGGATTTTGAGGAACCTTTGGTGCTTTTGAGGTTCAGGCTTTGTTACCCTACCCATACAGTAGATCCCGCATGTGAATGTCTTCTTGAGCATTGGTTATATTGCGGTGACCTTAGCTGGCTTACCTACATATCGCAGGGGGTACTTGCAAAGGTTATTCTATGAGTGTCCTATCCAGGTAGGGGTCAAAAATCACAATCACTTTATGCGTTGAATTCGAGGGACACTATACTTGGTTACACACCTCCTCTTGTAGTGTATGGGAGTCTCAGGCCTCTCCTAGGTGAGACATACCTGCTCCATTCGGGAGCTCATTTATCATCCTTCTTGTCTTGTTTTCATTTGGATTAGATTTTCTCAAGAGTGTGATCTTTGTGCTCTATATTGCTTTAGGGTTCATTATTGGTTGAGTCTTTTTTCTTTTGTGGAGTCATCATGGAGTGAGTTCCGACACCCCGCCATTCTTGTTGTTTGGCAGGGATTTCACCTTGTGGATATACTGCTCCTCCTTAGAAGAGGACTAGATATTCTAGGAATATTTATACACAATGTGANACCCCCCGCCATTCTTGTTGTTTGGCAGGGATTTCACCTTGTGGATATACTGCTCCTCCTTAGAAGAGGACTAGATATTCTAGGAATATTTATACACAATGTGATTCACACACCGTTCTCATGAGTACTACATCTAAGAACGCGGAGATCCCTCCTTCTTCGTCCTCTAGGATGGGGAATGTGACCCATATGAGACCTAGGACTCCAGTTGAAACTGACCCTCATATGACTATCACTTCTTACACTTCACAACCCCAGCTGTCAGATTTTGCATCTAATTTTGGAAGGTCTTCCTCATGAAGGTAGGGTGATGAGACTCACCATGTCCCCTCTAGCTCTAGAACTTTTATATTTGACATTCCAGATATGATTGATAGTTTCCCGTCATCTTCTGTTGATCCTGGTATAGGTTCTAGTGTTGTTCCCAGGGGCATTACAATCCCTTTTCATGCAGATAGGTTTGGTGGTGGTCATATTGCACCTTCCTCATGATTTGTGGGAGGATTTTCATACCCCTCATCCAGACATAACAGTGGGATTTCCTTTCATGGAGGTGACCCTAGAAATGTGAACACTGGAGGTACATCTTATATTCCATCCTATGTTCCTTCATCCACTAGACCTATTCCTTCAAATGCATTTCTCATGACACACCTCGTCATAACCCACACGGTACTTCGGGATGGAGTGGTGCCTCCAACCATATTTTTCCCTTGACTGTCGGTACATTTCTGTCAGGAGGTTATGTGCCTCCTTATATACTTGAAAGTAAACCCTTTTACCAAACTTACAATTATGGTTATGTGGCACCCCAATCTCAAGGTATACCAAATTATAAGATTCTCGTGTATCCTTTTATGGGTCATGCTGGAGGAGGTTATTATCCAAGTGGACAAGGCCACAGTATTTCTAATAATAATCCCTATATGGATCAATCTAGTAAGGTAGCATCTAATCCCATGGCACAATCTAGGATCCATTTCTTAGCTACATTAAACTTTCTTGACATGTTGAATTGACCAACGATACAGTTTCTCATGATTCGATGTGGCTGGTTGTTCCCGCTAAGATTCTTTCTAACATTCCTAAGTTTGAAGGTAAGGGTGGTGAGGACCTTGGAGAGCATGTTAACACTTTCCACCTATGGTTCTCTTTGAATTATTTGAATCACGATTCTATTCGCTTGAGACTGTTTCAATGCACCCTCACGAGACCTGTGGTGAAATGGTATATAGAGTTTCATGGGGGCACATATCGGATGTTTAATGATATAGCCATGACCTTTTTGAATTACTTTCAACTACCAATACATTATGATGCTGCTACCGAAATCTTGTCGACATTTTGACAAGACAAAGCCACACATATTTTCAATCACATTTAGGAGTGGTGTAGATGGAAGAGGTTGAGTAAGGCTAGCATTCCACCTAAGTTTCTATTGGAATGGTTCCTCAAGTCATTATTTCCTTATATTGAAAAGGATGTTTCAACATCTGGAGTTATGAATGAGGAACATGCTATTTTTTGACCTCAGCAGTTGGACTTGGTTTATGCTTAGTTTGAGCTCTTATATGAGATTATCCCTAATGCACCATGGTCTAATTTCAAGCCTAAGTTGAAACCTAAACCAAATGCTGATGGCATTGTTGGTTCCGTGAGTACTAAAGTCATAGACCAAGTTACGAATAAAATGAGGAATTTTTCTATTAACCATCCTTCAATCAAACAAGCTACGACTTCATCCCATCCCACCCAAACGATGTATGTGCTTTCAGTGCACTCGTTAGACTAGAAGGGTAACCAACATCCTAGATGGAATAAGAACAAGGGAAGAAATAATAGGAGAGGTGGGAGTAGGAAGGAGAACTCTAATGATGACAAGAAAAGTAGTGATGTTGGGGGGGACAAGAAGTCTCAATGAAAGGTTAAGTTCCATTGTAATATTTTTGGGGGAGACCATCTTACTTACTCGTTCCCTCGTATAGATGAAGCCTCGAAGTTCATTGCATAGAGACTAGCTGTGTTAGCGGATCCTTTACCGAATGTGGACTCCAGAAGTGCTTCTGGTGGGCATAAAAAACCTCTAAGTGCTGAAGGTTTCCACGATTGTATCAACATGATGTCGGTCGCTAATGTTGTGACGTGTGCTAAATATTATGGTTCGTTGTAACCTGATGTGGGTAAAGAGCCTACACCTCTCGAGGTTCCTTTGCATATTGACAACCTGAAGTTATACCTCACATTCCTAAAGGATTCCTAATGCACTCGGGGTACAATCCTAATGCCACCCAACACTATTTTGTTGTCGAGGATTTGGGTTAGACTTCTTGTGTGATGCCATCTCTCGAAGTCCTTCAAACTTGCCCTTCGTAGAGAAAGGATTTATTGAATGCCCTTGGGATGGTTAATTCTCATCCTTACACAATGATTAGATTTGAAACCCATGAGGTCCAACCTCACTTTGCTTACCATGTGGCGTTCTTAGTCCATGTGGAGTGTATGAATAACATGATCAAATGCACGGTTGTAGATGAAGGCGTTGAGACCTCTGTGATGTCTCTAGCTTGTTGGAAAGGTCTTGGCTCACCCAATTTGTAAAAGTCCAAGACCATATTGACTGCCTTTGATGAACGTTATTTTCAGCCACATGGTATTATTCCTTCTCTTCAGGTCCAGTTGGGAGGAAATATCATGTCCATCAAGGTCGAGGTGATTCATGCACCCCTTGAATACAACCTTTAATTGGGTCATAACTGGATTTACAATATGAGAGTGATTGTGTCTTCCATATTATGTGTGATTTCATTCCCTTTCAAATATTAGATTGTCATGATCGAGTAGATGTCATTTGATAATTCTAGCACATCCACATGTTCGACCTTGACACTTTTATTCACCTGATGGGTCATGTACCGGTAGCGGTTTGTGTAGAAGACCTCCGAGCCTGGTGGCATTCCATATATGCTACTTTTTTTTTATCATGCCAGTATCCATGAGATGTCAGCTCTCATGACCAGACTCCAGTGTATTATCATATGTCTTCGTTCAGTATGGAGCCATTATTTCACTGTATATTATACGTGGCGATGACCACATGACTCATATGTTTATCATGCCTATTCATGGCCATTGTATTATGTTGTATTTGATACTATTTCACTTCATATTTGCAGTCACATGTTGAGACTTATTACTGTATTGTACTGATGAGTGGCTGGTTTTTCCACCTGGGTCTTCATTACTCCACTTCTAGGATTGATATAATGTATTTCGACCATCGTATTACCCCTCTGACCTCACACATTAGGGGGAATCCATTTTAGATGATTTTACCACACTTGGTAGATCATTCTTTTATGGCCTTCCCTATCCCTATGTAGACTCCTTGGACCCCCTTTTCTCAAAAGAAACTTTGATGTTCCAAGAAACATCTTAAAAATACCTATTTTTTTTGTATACATTGGTCACAAGCCTACATCTCACGTGTACATGCAGCTTGTCCCACTATGAGTTGCGTACATTGGGAAATGTGCCAAAAAATAAAATATTTTGGAGTTTTCCTCATTAAGTCACAAATAACTTGACCCTTGTCCTTCCTTATGCCTGTAAACGCACCGACTCGATCCTTCACTTCCTATTGAAGGGCTATATATTGGGCCCCTTGGATACATTAGAGGAGGAGAATTGAAGAGTGCAAGGAGACTATAGTCCATTTGTTCCTCATTCATACATGCTTGATTCTGCATCCCTTTGTCCTTGTGAGCACCCATTGATGCTCTTCCCAAGCCTGCCTTTGCATTCTGAGGTTGCCATTGAGATGTAAGATTGAAGTGGTGGAGTCCCAGGTGGAGGATTCAGTCTCTTCGTTTCGATGAGGTGCCTACAGAGTTTGTCACTTGTATCTATGTTTATAATCAATAGAAATATCCATTTCTCATCCATTGTATGTGTGTAACTATGTATTAACTTTATCCATGGATGATGTAGTTACTTTGATTTATACATATTGGTTTTATATATGCTAGACTAGGCCTAACAATTTAGCATATATCATGATTTCCTTGTTCATTTTTGTTGAGGATTAGTTGTAGGTATAAGCGTGGTTGAAAATCTCAATGGGAATCATTACAACCTTCCAGAATAAGGTACACCTTCCATCCCTTATTATTAGCTCTTTTTGTCTCTATTGCATATGGAAATGGGTTTATTTATGGTGTCATTTAGTCTATTGTGGTCTACCCCAGGCCATAGGAAATATTCCCCATAACAATGGTTGTATGAAAATATATGATAGAGGCATGGTTGAAGATGTTGATGATACTATTGCATGTGTGAGTCATTCATGTAAAGAAAGGATAAGTCCAATAAGTATCAATCAAGAGGATGGTGAAGGGAGATGTAAGTTTCCATAAGACACCGAGTGATAAAGTGACATTAGATATGTTATTGACAACCATATAGGTATGCATTTATCTATGTTAATTGCAGAATCGTTGGAAAAGGGGATTGGGTAAGGATCATCCCTTCAACCATATGTTATTATCATAAATAGGCATGCTGGTAATTTTTTAATGCATCCTTGTCAGTGATAACCCACACGGTATGATGTGGTATGGTATGGTAATGGCATGAATCTTTATACCTATATGATATTTAAGAATCTAAAATGCATTCATATGAAGTAGAATAGCATGCCATGTATGTTGGTTATAAGTAAATAACAAGGGAGAATTTAGGGGAAAAATTGAAATATCTAAACTTAAAACCATTAAGGCTATGCTCGACTATGCAACTATCTTTTTGCATATTCAATAGTTTAATATGAATACGAAACTTATGGGTAAGCGCATGAAGTTGGTGGACCTTTTAGATGCAATTAGATTTTTAGAAAAATAATCATGTTTATTCCATAACCATTTCTTTTCTCAGCCATTTCATAAAAAAATATATGTCGCACTACTAGACACTGACCTCTACATGTTATAAAAAATCCAATATGGATAATAATTACATTATGACCTTGAAAAGGTGCACTAACACTTGGAGTACTAATTTTGATGTCTACTCACTTAGATAGTTTTAAAAAAGATTTAAAAGTACTAATTTTATTTTAGAAAAATAGTGTCACACAAGTCCTATTTGTTATCTACATATTTTCCAATTTTCTTTTATTGACAAACATGGACATGTACCTTATCATTTGTTGAAGAAATAAAATGTCAATGTTAGAAAAAATAAAAATTTAGTTAGTTGTGAACATTTTCACTAATTAAAATTTACATATTTGTAAAAGTGATTCAATTTCCTACATTTCATGTTTTTTACTAGAAGCAGGATTCATTGTGTAGGTATGTCAAGATACCCATGTAAGATGAAGGATGTATGTTTTCCAGTTCTGTTGCATCTAACATGCAAAAATAGACCATCATTAGCTTGCATTCACCCATACCATTTAGATTCTTCAACTACTATGACATATGAAATAGAATACAATAGCAAGAAATGTCACACAAATATTTACCTTGGAAACCCATACAAAAAAAACCAGCATTCTTTGCAAGACTCTCCCTTCCATATTCTTATATTATGGAGATTATGATATAGATCACAAAGTTTTCCAAGATTATTGTAAAGCTATAAGGAACTACAGTCTTCTACAACCCTCCACAATACGCTTCTCTCCCTCAGCTATGTTAGCACCTTTCCACACTCCTACTCATACTATGGGACGATGCATGACTAGTGAAATAAAGAACCCTCTTCCTTACTTCTACTAGGTTTTTGATAGCTAGAACCTCCTTGTTTTTGAAGGGTTTCAAAAATTTCTTAGAACCTCCATGATGTTTATAAAAGTCTCTAGTGGATTCATATCAATTACTAAATCCTTCTTGAACATACATAGAATATTTGGACTATACCTTGTTGGGGCTGAACTTTCTCAAGTGAACTTTGCTTTAAGCACATGATAGCTTATTGGAAGATCATGATAAGAACATTTTTTTTCAAGGTTTAGGCAAGCCTATGACAGCTAGTTGTCAAAAGCCAAAACCACTATATTTTTAAGGCTTAAAAAATATGTTGAAAGTTAATGTCAAAATTAAGATTATATTTGAGATGCTTGAATAGTAATTTGACCAATCTAAATCATCAATAAATTCATATGCTACTTATGTAGATCCATTTTGAATCAATCTTTAGCCATTATATATCATATTCCCATGATTCATTTTGAATCGATCTTGAACCATTATATACAATATTCCAACGTCAACATTTAGATAGCTATGAATGCACAATGATAGTGTACTACTTGGTCCATCAAAGCATAATCATAAAAGCATGTTTATAATATTTAGATGATTAACCAGCCTTGGCATTAAGCTCAACAATAAAGATTTAAACTGTGCATATTTACAGCATTTATACATAAGTCATTTCCTTAAATTCACAAACTCCACTCCCTTCGTATAACCATGCATTTAGAAGTTATATATAATCTTATCCTTTCCATTCCAAACTTGAAAACATGGATCTATTACAATGGAAAAGTGCCATCGATGAACAAAGCAATAACCAGAAGAGTTTTGTAAGAAAATGATGGAAAGAAGTCAGACCTAAACGTGAGATGAAGGAAAATGATACAACTTAAAGTCGAGATTAACAATGGCCGTGCCATGGATCGAGAATGATCCATCCAAAGAGTTTCAGGGATCCTTTTTCATGGACTTCTCTGAATCGGAAACAAAGCTTACAATAGCTAGAGCATTGCTCACTAAATCTGTGACCATTTCTACTTTTTGCTTCATGCTTTCATTCATGCTCACACCCACATCATCAAAACCTTCCATGCAGGTGGACGGGTTAGTGAGCGCCGCGCTGAGCCATGTCTTCAGATCGTCTATCCTCTGCTTCCACTCTTTCTCTGCCAACACCGAGACCGAAGAGTTAAGCTGATCCACTGTATCATGCAAGAGTTCCGTGCAATCCTCAAGGGCACCGCGGCTCTCGTAATCTGCTCTTTTGTGCAGCTCCACGACAAACTCTGTAACCCTAATGGACTCGTCACGGCCAACCTCCACTGCGAATCTTGAAAGCTCGCTCATGTTTGCCTCCAGAGACCCCGGACACGACGACAAAGACGAAACGCAGAGGTTGTAATGGAAAGTTGTGTCGCAGACCTTGCGGACGAGAGCCGAAATACACAGGTCGTGATGCGAACTTGAGTTGCAGACGAGATCTGCGGATCTAATCCGATTATGGCCAGATTCCTCACCATGGATCAGTTGAATGGCCACACAAATTACACCAACGAGAAGAATGGTGGAACATAATACAGCCAGAAGGGCTCTCTTCCTCCTCTGTTTCTGTGCTTCATGGCTTGAAGGAACGAATTTCTGGTACCCATTGTTAGCATTCATCACGGTGTCTATATACGAAACACAGATTCTTGGTTCTTGGTACAGATATTTATGGGCAGAGACATGTTGTGCAAGTGACAGTGGGGCGGTGGATCTAAGAATTTTTTGTTCCGACCCAATGGAAAGCACTATCAAGCGTGCACTATGTAGCGTGCTGTGAAAATCTATGTTTCTTGACCTACAATGATGGTTTGTTTTTTATAATATGTTATATATTATTGGTGGTGAATATGAAGTCCTACAACGCATTACCAGATCACACTCACAATTCGACGAATAGGTTAACAGGAAAGAAGCGTGATCCCTTATCTGTTAAAAAAGTAATAATATTAAAAAATAAAGCAGTGGCTTTGATCCCTTATCTATGAAATAAATAGATGGGCAAAGCCAGCACTACCGTTTAGCCAAAGTTCAATTTCAACATAGTAAATGTCTATTCATTATATAGTGAATATATATGGGGATGGAAAAAAGGTCACTTCCATCCTAATAAGTATCCATTCATATTATATATGTGTATCCATTCATACTATATCATATGTATCCATTCATACGTTCGTTCGTTGTCAAATATATAATATAAAATTGAAATCATTAAAGTTTTCATGTTTTATGAGGTTGATGGTATAATCTATATAGAAGGGTGAGGATATATATAGTTTTTGATGTACATGAAGTTGAAGGGATTTATCTATGCTTGTATGCTTATGGGGTGTATCGTTTTGTATATGGGTTGGGCTATAATATTTGATACGAAGAGCTGATGTGAGTGGTATTGTTAAGTTTACTTGAACGATGTTAGTGGTATTATTAAGTTTACTTGACTTATATGAAGTTGAAGGGATTTATCTATGTTTGTATGTTTATGGGGTGTATCGTTTTGTATATGGGTTGAGCTATAATATTGATATGAAGTGCTGATGTTAGTGGTATTGTTAAGTTTATTTATTGAATGATGTTAGTGGTATTATCAAGTTTACTTGATTGAACGATGATAGTGGTATTACCACATTAACTTGAATTACCGATGTTGCTAGTGATACTATCACACCGGGGTTATAATACTCATATATACCCTTGTGTTCAATCCATTGTACCCCAATACATAAATCCCGTGTGAATTTAACATATAAAGGATTATATGTTAATGTATTATCAATAAATACCATACAATGAAGCCATGCCACTTATCATCATCCTAGTCTTTATCAAATTTCAAGTTATGTCACTTACCATAAGCCTCTATCAAATTTCAAGTACATATTTACTTCTAAAATACATAATCAAAATATATAACCAAGACCCATGTTTACTTAGTGGGAAAAGAAAAAAACATATACCAAATAACCATGATGTAAACATCAGTTAATGTCGAATGGGTCGAAACCGAGATTTGATGTGCTCCAAGAAGTGAGGAGGTCGGTGCTTTCCGAGTTTTTACAGGCGATTGAAGTTTGGTGGTTGACAATGACAGCGGATGGGGGGGGCTCGAATACCCAACCCCCCAAAGTAGGGGACCTAAATATTGGTGAGATCCTGATGAGCTTATCTGCACGGTCAATCCCAGGTTCTCTAGGACAAGATCGTAAACTTGGGAAATGTATGCCTAAAGCTTCTATGATCCCGTCTATGGTGGTAAAATCTGTGAATCTTAGAGATCGGATCCAATTCATGATGGATCACGCACTAATTGGAAAATTCGTTGGTATGCAACCATCTAAGAAAGCATTGATATGGTGGATCAACTCTTCCTGGAAACCAAACGGTCTTTTTGACCTTCAGTTGGGTTCAAAGGGTTTCTTTACAATCTCTTTTATGAGTCTAGAGGACAAGAATTGTATTATTTATGGAGGTCCATATTTCTATTACTCCGTCAGTCTCTTTTTACGACCATGGAAAGATAAATTTAGTCTGGAAAATGAAGACATGAGAATTGCCCATGTATGGATTAGGTTATACTCTCTTCCTAATGAATACTAGGACTCTAAAATATTGGAAGACTTGGGAAATTGTTTAGGAACTTTTATCAAAATTTCTGAGTAAACTAAGATCCAACGCTACATTGCCTATGCCTGCATTTGTGCATATATGGTTTTATCTAAGGCATTTCCAGAGGCCATCAGGAGGATATGCCAAGGATGAAGATTGGATGCAAAATCTGTACTACGAGCAAATTCGTTTTCGTTTTCGCAGATGCCATGAATATGGCCATCTGTTTAGGGAATGTCCTATGAATGACCCTAAAAAGAATCTAGGAAAGGAGAGTGATCCAACGGATCCAAGTTTTAGTAGAGTGGCTTCCCAAAAAGGAGGTAGAAGGAAACAAGATCATCAAGATATTTTTAAGAAAATGAATACCTCAAACCCCTTCGAGGTGCTGGGTCACCACGAGGGAGAGACATTGGAAACAAGAAGTCCTATGTGTAAGGAAACCAGTTCAAAACATGAGATGCCTAACCCGAGTCCTGTCAAAGATCAAGAAAAAAATAATAATATCAACAACTTAGCGGTCCGCGAAAGGAATTGGAGGAGGAAGTAGAGGATATGGATATCATAGATTTGGATCTTGAAGCGATTGAGAAAGCTTGTTCTGAGAAATATAAAGGTTATGTTCCCCAAGAGCAAGTTAGCCTTCTTAAGGAATCCATTGTAAAAGATAAAACCTCGAATTATCTAGATATTAGCTTGGGATCCCATAAAGAAATGAAAAAAAAGAAGAGGATTTTGGCCAAAAAACTAGATGCAAATCAAACAAACAGAGGGTTGCAGATGTAGGAAGGAGGTTGGTTGAATCGGGAAAATACTTGACAATCAAAGCTACCCTTGGCTTGTAAGTTTTCTTCAATGAACCTCCTATCTTAGAATACTCGAGGCATTAATAGCCTAAGAAAGATTAAAATTCTGCGTAAAACGATTAAGATGACAAATCCGGAAATTGTCTTCTTGTAAGAAACTAAATGTTTGGCTAATCAGATTCAGGAGCTTAGGGGAAAAATATGGGCAAGATGCGAAAGTATGGGCATTGATGCTAAAGGATTTTCTGGTGGTTTGTGTATCCTTTGGGATCCCTCCCAGGTTACCCTTACTGGTTTTCAAGGAACTTGTAATTTGATTACATTGAATTTTAAAGTGGTGGGTTTTCCTATCTCTAGGATTATTACAAATGTTTATGGTCCTCAAAAAATTTGTCGATAAACGTAGTTTTCTTAGCTCTCTCAAAAATCTGCGTGAAAGTCTGCCAACTGCGCACTAGGTGGTGGGAGGATACTTTAATCTTATCACTTCATTAGTGGAAAAAATGGTGGTTGACGGTGTTTGGAGGAAGAATGTGATATTTTTAGAGAAACTATTGAAGATCTTGGCTAAGTGGACATTACTCCAGAGGAGAGATGGTTTACTTGGAATAACAAAAGATTAGGGGATCGTCATATTGCTTCGAGACTTGACCGGTTCTTAGTCTCGGAATCCATAATCGAACCGGGGAGAGAAATCCATTGTGTAACTCTCTCGGGCAGGGATTCAGATCACTGGCCGATTGAACTCATGTGGAGTGGGTTAGGATCTCAATTTAAGAAACCTTTTTGCTTCGAGCAATTCTGGCTGGAAAATCTATAATTTGAAGGAAAAATCAAATCCTGGTGGGCTGAGATGAGGGATGATCAGGTACATAGTATGTATAATTTCTAGCAAAATTTGAAGGGTTTGAAAACTAAGATAAAGAAATGGAATAAGGAAGAATTTGGGAATATTTTTTGAGATAAGCGACATTTGGAAGTTCATCTTCATGAGATCTAGATTATTGGGACTAATGACGGTTATTCTCAGGCCTTAATAGAGGAAGAAAGGATAGTATAAGCTAAGCTAGAAGAACGGGAGAAACATGAGGAAATCTTGTGGTGGCAAAAGTCAAGAATTAAATGGCTTCAAGAAGGTGAGAAGAACACCAAGTTTTTCCACCACTCTGTGATCCAAAACAGGTTTAAAAATAAAATCTATTCGATTAAATCTCACAAGGGAGAAAAAGTAGAGGTGAGGGAAGATATTGAGGCAATTCTCAATTCCCACTTCTCTGATATTTTAAGTGATCATAGGAGGAATCACTTGGAAGATATTGAAGCCATTACTAGCAGAATCCCATCTTTGGTTTCAGACGAATATAATCAGCAATTAATGAAAACTATTACTCTCCAAGAGGTCCAGGAAGCAGTCTTGCAAATGAAGGAAGGCACCTCCCCGGGTCTAGATGGTTTTACTGTGAATTTTTTGTTAGGATATTTAGACACTTAGGAGTTAGTTAAGATCAACTTGTGTAATATATCCGTTAGGTAAAAGTGTGTTTCTTTAGTATGTATTAGTATGCATTTGTAAATATTCTAATCCGACGGTCATGATATGTTCTAGACATAGAGTGATCTGATGGTTCAACTTCTCTTAGATCATACCTACCATTGATCCGTGGCTTAACACCCGATTGGTCTATGATCTCTATTTAAAGAGCATAGAGGGTCCTTGGCTAGTTGATCGATTATGAAAAGCTCATGTAACTTTCTTTCTTTTACATAATAAATCGCTCCAACTAGCTATTTGGCTGGGGCTGTGGATTGTTTCCCTCTCGAGGGTTTTAACCACATGACAAACATCAGTGTGTTGATCTATGATCTGTTTGTGTGAAGCGGTATCTGAAGGTGTTAGGTCTTTTGGGAGTACCTTGTGTATCCGAACATGGTATCAGAGCTTTTATGAAGAGCCGCTTTCGGTTTTGATCAACATCTGGAACCGATGTTACCGAAACTTTGAAATGGTTTCTGGTTCTAGAATTTTTGTGCATTTGTGGCCTATGGGAGCTATTCCATTGCATCCGAAGCACCGTTTCCATTTGGAAATAGTTTTCATTTCATCAAAAACCATTTCCGTTTGCTCCAGAAACACCCATTTCAACAAATCTGAAGGTATAGTGTTACAGTGACGGATTTGTTTTTTTTTTTAAATCTCTTATATTTTATCAGTTTATTATTAGATCTTTTATGTTTTGGTCTCGGATTGTTGTTTTTCTTGACTGCGTATGCTCTTTGCCGTGCACCTTGCGCAATCGCGGCGAATCAGAAATAGTAAGGGAAAGTTTTTTCCTTGTCTTCTCGGCTATGTATGCTCTTTGCCATGCACCTTATGCAATCACGGCAAATCAGAAATAGCGAGAAAACTTGAAAACGTAGAATTTTCGGGTAAGCTAACCAAGAGCTAATCTCATTGTGTGGAAATTTTTGTTTTGTTTTGTTTTTGTTTTTATTTTTTTTGTGATTTGCAGGAAAAGAAAACAAGCACGGAAAATGAGAGAGAAGAGTTAAAAAAAAAAAAACCGTCTTCCTCTTTCCATACTTTTATGTACCTTTTAAACTTAGCTCACTTGGTCAAAAGTTGCTTTACACCTTGATAAGTTTTGAGTTCAAGTTTTATCAAGCTACTTTTTAGTGCATGCAATTTCTATTTTCAAGTTACTTTATGGTAAAAGTCCATCTCACATAAATAAAATAAAATAAAAGTGAGTCACTTAAGTTTTTTAATTTATTGCCACACTATTTAAAAGTCACATTATTGTAAAAGTGAACATCACTTATTCTACAAAAGTGATTCACTTCAAAGCAACTTTATTGTAAAAGTGATTGTCAAAGGTTGATTTTGGGAAGAGAGGGCTTTTTTTTTTGTTGGTCAAGTTAATATCTGCCACGTCACTATTGGGGACATCTTAAACATTTTCTTTGATTAAGCATAACTTCATCATCCAGAATCCGTTTTAAGTGCCTTTTTTTTTTAAAACCACATATTTTTTCAAGATATTTGCATCCAGATAGTTAGTTTATGTTCTTTCAGCCATTATTTTATAGTATGGCCGCCCCTTGTGATATTATACTTACAAGTTCTAACTATTTCTCATGGAAATCTCTTATGGAAGATGTTCTACGAAGTAGGAGACTTTTTAGGATAACTCAGGGAAAGAAACAAAATCCACCGATGATGATAAGAAAATTAAATGGAAAAATAGATGTGATGAAGCTCGTGGATTGATTGGGATGGCAATCTCTATTGATTTGTGATTCCACATATCTGACATTGATGAACCTGATAAAGCTTGAAAAAAGTTGGAATCTGTGTTTGGTAAATACAATGAAATTCGGGGTCATCAACTCGAGAACGAGTTGATTTCCTTGAATCTAAATGATTTTTCATGCATTCAAGACTATTTATCTAAGTATAAAACTCTTAGACTCTTATGTGCATAATGCAATATTAAGAAAGAAGACAAAAAATGTATTTATAATATTCTTTCCAAACTTGGACCTGCATATTTTGTTTTTGTATCTACATTCTACTCCATGAAAGAATCCTTGACTGTAGCTAGCTATCAAGAGCCTAGCCTTGAATCCATTTGTGATTCCTTAATTAGAGAGCAAGATAAGCTCATTCATCTTGGAATAATTAACAATGCAGATACATCTGGGAAATCCTTATTGTCCCAACAGAAAGAAAAGTCCAAGCCTCCCAAGAAACAAAATTTTCGCAATAATAAGCAAAAAAACAAGGGTCCCAAACCCTCTCAATCAGCTCCTTCTTTAAAAAATGACAAAGGATCTAAGCAAAAAGGAAAGAAGACTGAGCGTCATTGCAATTTTTGTGGGAAAGATAGTCATGATGAATCTAAGTGTTTTAAGAAAATGACAGCCTTGGAAGCAGTAATGAAGAAGCACCACATCATCCTAGATTCATCTTCAGAATCTAACTCTCATGGACATGCAGTTTGTGCTTCTGGTTACTCTTATACTGCATCTTCTTCTTCTACTTCAATTGAATGGCTCATTGATTCTGGAGCATCTTATCATATGGCTAAGGATAAATCCATGTTTTCTACTATGCATGAATGTAACACCAAACAAATATTTGTTGGTGATTATAGATCTCTAAGTGTTGTAGGATCTAGAACAGTTCCAGTAGAAAATGGTCATCTCAGTGATGTACTATGTGTTCCAAAAATTTCCTGCAATTTGTTATCAGTCTATCAAATTACTCATTTAGGTGAAGGTAAAACTGTGACATTTACACCTCTCCAAGTTGTAATCAAGGATTTTAAAAATCCTCAAAATATCCTTGCTACTGGAACTGTTGATGATATTACCAGGTTGTACAAATTTAACAACTTTGGGTCATCACATTTTCCTTCAGTTTTTGTTGCTCATAGTGATAACTTGAGCAAACTTTGGCATGAGCGATTTGGTCACTTAAATTATCGCTCATTGCAACAACTATGTAAAGACAATAGTGTGACTGGTCTTCCGTTGGTATCTTGCAAGGATGGTGTTTGTTCCGGTTGTGTACTCGAAAAACATTATCGGGACAATTTTGACAAACGTGCCTCTTGGAATGCCTCACTTCCCTTGCAGCTTGTGCATAGTGACTTGTGTGGCCCTCTTCCATCTGCTTCATTTTCTGGTTTCAAATATTTCTTAACTTTCATTGATAACTACTCTAGATGCACTTGGGTTTACTTCCTAAAACTTAAGAGCAAAGTATTTAACATGTTCTTAGCCTACAAGGATCTTGTTGAAAAACAATCTGGTCATCAAATTATTAAGTTAAGATCTAACAATGGAGGAGAATATGTTAACAACAAGTTCACTACTTTTTGCACTGAACAAGGAATCCAACAGCAACACATTGTTCCATATATACCACAACAAAATGGTGTAACTGAAAGAAAGAACCGCACTTTAAAAGAAATGGGTAATTGTATGATCCAATCTAAGAGACTAAGTCTTCAATATTGGGCTGAGGCCATAAATTGTGCAAATTACATAGTTAATCGCACACCCACTAAAGTTTTGCAGGGTATAACATTGGAAGAAGCATGGAGTAAAATTAAACCAGATGTAAGTCATTTTTGTGTGTTTAGTTATGAAGCATGGGCTCACATTCCAGATTAAAAATGGAAAGCATTGTAGCCTAAAAGTGAAAAGTGCATATTTGTTGGATATTATGAATATGTAAAAGGTTATAGACTTCTTTAGCCACATTCTCATGATATAATCATTAGAAGAGATGTTAAATTTGATGAAAATCTCTTGGCCTACAAGCCTAACTTGGCAGGTGTGCCATCTTTGGCATGCGAGTCTAATTCGGTAATTGTGCCTTCTTCTTCTTCTTCTTCCAGCTTCCTTGACAGGTTTCCAACTCCAGTTTCTAATGATGACAGTGAGGATGAAAATCCACCTCCGCCTGCTCATGTTCCTCCAATTGCACCAGCACCAATACTTCCTCAATGGGTTCGTTCAACATGTGAAGCAGCTGTTGATCTTGCTGGTGATCCTAGAGATCAACGTCGAACACGTTCTCAGTTTCAGCGAGCCTCTTCTCTTTTGGCTCAAGTTTTCGAGAATCATGATCCAAATACTTTTGCAGAAGCTTCACGAAGTCTAGATTGGGATGCAGCTATGGATGAAGAATATCGTTCCTTAATGGCGAACGATACTTGGGATCTTGTTCCTCTTCCAAAAGGAAGAAAAATTGTTAGATGTAAATGGGTCTACAGAACTAAGTATGCATTAGATGGAAGTGTTGAAAGACTTAAGGAAAGGTTAGTTGCCAAAGGTTTTTCCCAAGTTGAAGGGATTGACTACAATGAAACCTTTGCCCCTGTAGCAAAAATGAACTCCATCCGCCTCGTTCTTTCCCTTGCAGCCTTACATAAATGGGAATTCCATCAAATGGATGTCAAGGCTGCCTTCTTACATGGTGATTTACATGAGGAAATTTACATGGAACAACCTCCTGGATATGTTCAGAATAACTCTAGCCTTTTTTGCCTCCTTAAGAAATCCTTATATGGCCTTAAGCAAGCTCCTAGAGCTTGGTATGCCAAAATGGATAGCTTTCTCCTTGACACTGGTTTTTCTAGATGCCATTGTGACCCCAATGTCTATACCAAGAAAGTAGGAAACCATCTCATCATACTTTTTCTTTATGTTGACGATCTTATCCTTACTAGTAGTGACCCTAACCTTATAACCCATGTGAAATCCAGTCTTAAGCAAAATTTTGAAATGTTAGACTTAGGACATTTGCATTATTTTCTTGGTCTCCAAGTCTTGCAAAGCAAAGAAGGAATCTTTCTTTCCCAGTCTAAGTATTCTTGTGACTTTCTTCGTCGCTTCCACATGGAATATTGTAAACCAGCGCCTTCTCCCTTCCAGTCTGGAGTCAAACTTTTTGCCACTTGTACTTCCCTTGAAGTAGATGCCACCTTGTATCATCATCTTGTTGGAAGTCTTTTATTCTTGACTCATTCCCGTCCTGACCTTTCCTTTGCCATTGGTCATGTTGCCCGTTATATGCAAACTCCTCATGAAAGTCACTGGAAAGAAGAAAAAATAATACTTTGATATATTCGAGGTACAATTCAGTTTGGGATTCATTACAGTACAGGGGGGAAACCTTTGTTGGTTGGTTTCACTGATTCAGATTGGGCCAGCGATCCTAATGATCAAAATTCTACTGCAGGTTATGTTTTCAGTCTAGGATCTGGACCTGTCACTTGGGATTGTGAGAAACAACAAGCTCTTGCTCTTTCTTCAGCAGAAGCAGAATATCGAGCTGCAACATTTTTTTCATCATTTTTGGGATATGGTCAAGTTGGATGTTTAGAAAATTGTGGAGCAATTTAGGATTTCGGGCTGGATTTTGCCTGCCCTGAATGCCACTTTCCTAACCCTTATCCCCAAATGTGAAGGAGATGATACCCTAAACAAATTTAGACCTATCAGTCTATGTAATGTTATCTACAAAACCATTACCAAAGTCATTGCTAATCGGCTGAAACTTATTTTACCTTCTCTGATTTCCCTGGAGCAGACATGTTTTGTAGAAGGTCGACATATATCGGATGGGATCATTTTGGTCCATGAAATTTTACACTCTCTTAAAAGAAAAAAACTCCCTGGTATGTTGGTCAAATTGGATATTGTGAAATCCTATGATAAATTAAATTGGAAATTTATAAGGAAAATTCTAGAAGGTTTTGGTTTTAACTAGAATTGGGTTAATTGGATTATGCAACTGGTTTTTTCAGATTTTTTCTCTAATCTGGTGAATGGGGTTCCTTCTATAATCATTAAACCCTCTATAGGTATTCACCAAGGGGATCCTTTGTCTCCTTTTTTGTTTATTATCATGGCTAAAGGCCCGAGGAGATCTCTTTCAAATCTCAGAGATAGTAACTCCATCAGAGGATTGCGTGGGACAAATCATAGGGGATAGACATACTTACCAATAGTTTGTTGATGAGACCATGCTTATGGGGTATCCTTCTATGTAGGAAGCTAGTAGTTTTAAACAATGTCTGGATCAGTTTGGTCAGGCATCTGGATTAGAGGTTAATGCTAAAAAATCCTTGGTATTCTTTTTTAATACTCCTAATATTACTCGCTGAAATATTGTTCGCATTCTAGGGTTTCAAGAGAGATTTATGCCCTCCAAATACTTGGGCACTCTAATAAATTCTATAGCAAAAAAAGGCTCATGGATTGAATTATTTTATAAAATTAAGAAACGCCTGGGTAATTGGTCTTTAAGACCTCTAAATTTAGTGGGCCATCTGGTTTTGGTTAACTCTGTGCTCCGATCTATGCCTACTTATTTGTTTTCCTCGATGATGGCTCTTAAAACCATCCTCCGTGGTTTGCAGAATATCCAAAGGAAATTTCTATGGAGTGGAACTCAGGACTCCCACAAATGGGAGTTGGTTAAATGGGACACTGTACACACTCCTAAATCGCAGGGTGGGTTAGGGCTTCTTGACCTTGAGAAGGATAACTTAGTGGCTGGTGAGAAACTTTGGTGGAGGTGGTTAACTCGTACCCAGGAACCCTGGGCCAAATTGTGGCTTGATAAATATGCAAAAGATTGGGATATCTGTGAATTGATCAGGTTTTTAGAGGATAAATTGGGGTCACATATTTGGAGAATGACTTGGGAAGGATGTAAGCTGGTTCAACAACATAGTTTTTAGGAGATTCGTAATGGTAAAATGACAAGGATTTGGGAATATTCTTGGAAAAAAATCCCACCGTTGGAAAGGGTAGGGGTTTTCCCACTAATTCAGGTGGAATGTATCACTAGGGGAATATCTAAGGTTAAGGATATCTGGGGGGATCAGGACCCTTACTCTACTTTTCGCTCTTGGATGCCTCATCCATGGATGGAGAGGTTAGTTCCAACAGCAGAAGTTAATCAACTAGAAGAGGAAATCCACATTTAGGGCATCAGGTGGCAGGAAGGAAATGGTAGATTACATTGGTATTACACTCAGAAAGGGATTTTCTCCCTCAAAGAATCCTATAATATTCTAATGTGTAATATTAATGTCCCAAAAGATAAAACCTGGAGTAATCTTTGGGATAAGAAGGTCTAGCCAAATATTACTATTTGTTGTTGGTTGGTTATTTGAAATAGAATCTTAACAGGAGAGAATTTACAAAGGAGTGGGTTGTTAGGACCTTACCGATGTTCTTTGTGCAAATAGAAGGAGGAAACCACAACGCATTTCCAGGATTCTTGCAATTTTTCTTCAAAGCTTTGGGACCATGGAGCTTTTCTTTTCCGTTGCTCAGCTAGGATTCTCCATAACTTGGTTGTTTCTTTGATTAATTGGCCCAAAACACCCTTCATTAATTGCATTTTGAATCATCTCTGGGAAATTTTCCCAAATTTCCGGATTTGGGTGATTTGGAATAAGAGAAATTCAAGATTTTTTTGAGCAAATACTAATTTTTTGAGCAAATACTTCTCGACCTTCCAAAGTATGGGATAGTATGGGTACTAAAATGCATGAGACCATTCTGCTGGGAAAATGGGAGAAGATGGTCTGGGATCTGATCAATAATGGAGGAATGATTCTGACTAATTTGGGGTTCAAGGACTTTCAGACAGTTCTTCCGACTAATGAAGTGAAGTCTCGTATCTTGCAGAGTACCAACCAATGGATTCCCCTACCATTGGCTGTTGGTAGGGGTTTTGGGATAAGTCAGTTGCGCAACTTTGCGGATATTGTGCAAGCTTAGAAGACACCACACAAGTGAAAGATGGCGTGCAAGGCGAAAAACAAATTATTTTATGTATTTTACGTGACTTTTTTGTACTTTTGGACCATATTTTGTAGATGTTGGTCATTATTTTGTAGATTCAGTTAAGAGTTAGTTATAAGTGAACCATGAATGTAGAGACGCAAGCCTATAAGTAGAAGAAGACATGCAAATGTGGATATAATCCGAGAATCAGAAATGAGAGTTTGAGACTCAATTGAATTGTTGTGTGTTTTTGGATCTGTGGTTGATTGCATAGAATTAATATGATAAGACGGAGGTTGATCTGAACTACTGTTATGTTATTGTCTCTTTCCATATTTTTGTTTCTATGAATCCAATGGTGAATGTGTGTGACATGGATCTATGATGCGATGTTTATTGCTTATGAATAATGTTATCTTTTTAGATCTATTTGCGCAATGGTGTGGTTATTTCTGTTATGAATGAATGATGCGATCTTTTAAGAGAAATGATGAATGTCCCTGCTGATGTTTAAGTAATTGTTCATATCTGATAGATAAGTTGATGACTTGTCGATTCCCTTAGTCCTCTTTTAATCTACGAAAAATTGGTTCTGAAAGCTCTCCCTTGAACATCTTGGGTGAGATTTCATTCGCTTCATGGGTGTTTCTGGATAGGGTAAAACCTATCTGGGCTGGTGCTCAGGGAGATCATGATGAGTTGAGCATCGATAGAGTGGGAACCCTTGTCGACCAATATTGGTGGTTGGGTTTGCACCAACAAATGGTTCCATTGTCGTGACCTTGTTGCGACTGAGAGGAGATATGTGGCATCTGACGAGACCGAAAATTCAGGATTGGTTTGATCAAAAGCTACGAGAATTTGCTGAAGCAGGAAATTAGAACCCTAGACTGATGAAGGACAAGTGGTTGGAGGGATACATACACGATGGTCCTCACAAATATTTTTTCTCTGAATTTCCCATCATACTGTACGAGTGGTTGGTGCGGTTCACTTACAAGAAGACAAACTTCCAAGGAGGAGAGCCAACATCCTGGAGCCCTGAATTGATCTAGGAGTTGTAGGAAACTGACAACAAAGCATCGTAAGATTTTGAGGTTTGGCTGAATAGTATCCTGGAAGGATATATCATTGATTTCGCGGTCAAAACCACCAAGTCCTACAGTGAGGAAGAAAGGGAATTTTTCAACAGACCCAGTGGTAGGTTCTTCTTGTCTTTGAAATTATCAATTAAGATGCTTGTACGTGAAAAGGGTATACTGAATATGCACCTAGAGTTGTAGAACTTCAGCGTGAGGAGGAAGTGGATGTCACGACAAAAGGGGGGAGACGAACGGGAAGATAAGGGGTATATGGGTGCAAGTTTTGACGAGACTGTGAGGGAAGCCGAGGAAGAAAGTGGTCTTACAAGGGGAGGAGCAAGGTTTCGACAAGAGAAGAGGCAGAGGACAGGGGAAGGTCCTGCTACGATCGAAACAAAAGACCATGAAGGAAGGACACATGGGACAAAGCAACCCTACAGTGATGAAGAGGACGAACAGACCCAGACTACGCCCAAAATAGCAGTAAGATCAAACCTGAGCAGCAATGTACCCATGCCTATGCGCACTACACCACATTTAGGAAGAAACACAAGCTCCATGTCGACTTTCTCACCGTGCCAGCAACATTCTAGTAGTAGGTTAGTGTTTGAAGGAAGAAGGCCCAGGATTGCGGGAGATGACACAAAGCTACCTTTTTTCCATGGAAACAAGATCGACGATCCTAAGCAGTATTGGTTTCTATGCGAGGTAGTGTGGACTATCAGACAGGATATTGACGATGATGTCAAGAAAGATCAAATGGAGACTACTCTTTGGGGTCATGCAATGGATTGGTATATGAAATTTTTACAAGTTTCTCCGAGGACCCCTGCAAAAACATTGGACGAATTCCAGAAAGGACTAATTGAAGAATTCAGGAAGCCAAAATTTGAAGCACAATATATTATTGAGTTGAAAGATATTAAACAATTTCCAAAGGAAACTGTTTGGGACTTTGACCAGAGATTTAAGACACTAATGGCATGACTCAATTTTGATATGAGTGATGTTTAGCACAAATAATGGTTCATTGTAGTGCTAGTACCTCATATTAGGCAATCACTGATGAAACATATATCACGATGCACAACGAGGCTCTAGAAATTGCAATGAAGTTGGAGCCTTCACATATTGGAGAAAGCGCAGCACGAATGAACCAGATTTAGGCGCAACTGGCGGACTTAATGCTTCAATTACAAGACATTAAAAAGGGGAAAGAAATTCACAAAGATATTTGGTGCACTCGATGTCGCATAGATGGACAAACCAAGGATACTTGCCTTGATCTCTAAATTTTTTTGTTATCGGGAGTGTCGAACCCATTGAATTGTGGAAGTGTGCCGTGGTGTCACATATGTCAAGTATATGGGCATTGACATGAAGAATGTAGCTACATGTAGAACATGGTAATAAAGCCAATGAGCTTATACTGCACTTTTTGTCGCTCGGTTGGGCATGAAGATAAATACTGTCGTGCTTACAGCCTACTCCAGGAAAGGATGTATGAATCACACTATGTGAAGGGTGAAGATCATTGTGCCATTCAGTAGGTGCAAGCGTAGGTGGCGCAACCACCACCTCAATTGCAGTATACACCACCATCGCAGATGCATTTCATACCATCCCAGCCGCAACCACAGTTTGTGCCACAACAACAATTTGCACCGCAGCCATAGTATAATCATATTTTGATGGATCCTCCATAGCCATAGTATGTTCAGGAAGCACACTACGTCCAAAAGTAGACAAATCCATCGCCACAGCAATTGGCTGAGCCACAGTACCACTAGCAAGGAGGATTTCATGGAGGATTTTGAGGAAGAGGAGGAGGACGAGGTCATGGGCCTATCTAGTGTTACAATTGTTGGGTATTCAGACATTAATATATATATTTCCCACATATATAGTGTTCATGTACATACTGCACCACAATTGATTGTACTATTGAGAACTACCCACAACTAATCGCGAGATGGCAGGCAGGGAACATTCTTGAGTTGCAGAATCAGAACCAGTTGAAAAATCAAAATCAGTTACAAAACCATAATTAGTTGCAGAACCAGGCTCAAAATCAAGTTCCACTTCATACTCAGGATGTGAATCAATCAATGAACCCTCCATTAAATCAGAATCTATCGATGAACCAAAATCCATCGGCAAACCAAAATCAAGGATAGACAGTTGCGACAATCTTAGCAAAACCTAGAATAGATGATGTTGACGCTTCTATTGTCACCCACACATGTACAACAACTAGGGAGGATGGGATCTGCCCATAGGTTCGGTTGGCTGGGAATAAGAAGGTGTCATTTGATATCGTAACTGAGAAAGATACATTCTTTGAAGCTCGAGATGGGATCAGAAGAAATCCTGGTAAGTCACCTATTTATGAAATGCCTTCTGCTTTTGATTCTTCATTGGAAGCAGGACCATCACGGCAGCATGGTACCTTACAACACTTCTTTGAGAGTTTCTTGTCCCTGGCAAGAGATCCCAATGCTCTGGATGGGATTGAGAATTTGTTGCACCCTCGAGTAAGGAGTGAAAGGACTTCACGGTGAACTCTTTACATAAGAAAAATACAGGTAAAGAGATGCACATGAACATTTAGATTGGGGACTATGAAGTAGATTAATTCATTTTGGACCTAGAATCAGATGTCAATATTCTAACAAATTAGACCTGGAAGAAAATGGGGAGACCGATGTTGGGTTTGTCCCCTGTGTAGTTGTGATTGGCTAATTAGGCTAAAGTACCACCAATCAGACTTGTGTCGAACTTGGTTTTGGATGTTGAAGGTATGAAGACCTATGTAGATTTTGGTGTGATTGAAGTTGTTGATGTTGGAGGCTCCTATCCCGCATTGCTGGGGATTAGATGGGACAATGATAGTATGGCAGTGATTAACTTCAAGAAGCGGATGATGCCATTTGAGAATAAATACATCTGAGTCATCGCTCCTATGGATCCAAACAAAGGACGGAGATATATTGAACCAGTGAAAGATGAAGTTGCCAAGGGATGGGATCATTCTTACAACATTTCCAAAGATTACATCCACCCAACTGCTGATGGAGAACTTGGTTGGTGTAGCGCTAGTTCTGTGTCTTCTGATTCTGATGATGTATTAGAAAACTAGAAAAATCACATGCATGAGGTATCATTTAGGAAGAGCGGTCTGATCATGAATTCGTTGTGCCATGTTGCGACTATGGTTGTCGAATTACCAATCTATGAAAGACTGCCATAGCTTTCTATGTTCTTAATAGAGTTTGAAGGGAAGGTATTAGAACCACAATGATTGTTGGTGTTGGAGGAAGTGCCAAAAGCTACTCCAATACACTGGTGGGTGACCCATAAGAAGAAAATTACTAGATGGGCACGGTGTTGACGATTGATGACAATTCTCTTTGGTGACACATAAGTATATCATAGTGGGAAGTATGATGGGAGGAATGACCCCAATGGTCACTTGATGGAATGTCAGACTTTCTGGGCATCACGACCAAAGGAAGAATGGGTCCATGCCTTTATTCACACCTTAGACAAAATTCCAAGGTCGTGGTATATCTCATTAGAGTTGCGTAAAGAAATAACCACTTGGGAGGAGCTGACGGTTTTCTTTGCTCATACCTTTAGTTTCGTGGATACCAATCTCGATGTCCACAATGCACTTCAAATCATTTGGGATGTGGTGTTAAAAGTAGTGCCGGTTGCATATCTATTGGGCCCATATGCACATTGCCACATGCAGTCGATAATGGAATGTTACAATGTGTCTGGCGAACCCGAGGATGAAAATGAGCTACAAAATATAATACTCTGGAAACATAAGGGAGTAGGGATGTTGTAGCACTAGATATACTGACTGATCCCATGAATCAAACACTGAATATTAGAAAAGTTAACATTGGGATGGAGGAAAACCCAAAATTTGCCAGTGTTGGGGATTACTGGGATGAAGAGACTATGGCAAAGATCATGGATCTCTTGCATGAATTTCAAGATCTATTTTTGACAAAGTTCTCGGAAATGAAGGGGATACTAGGTGATTTAGGGGAGATGAAAATACCGTTAAAACTAGATGTGGAACTGGTAAGGAAGAGGCTGTATCGCTTGAATCCACGATACAAGGAGAGGGTTAAAGCTGAGCTAGATAGGATGTTGGATGATGCAATAATTGAGTTAGTTGAAGAATCATAATGGATCAGTCCTATGGTGGTCCAAGAAAACAAAACAGGTGAAGTTTGGATTTGTGTTGACCTAGGAAAATTGAATGATGCCTGTATGCATGATCCATTTCCGACACCATTCACTGATGAAGTACTCGAAGGAGTAGGCGGTCAGGAGATGTACTCGTTTACAAATGGATTTTACGATTATCATCAGATAAGAATCACAAAAGAATATCGACATAAAATGGCATTTGTCACTGAATGGGGCTGTTTCCAATACACAATGATGCCTTTTGGGTTGAAGAATGCACCTGCGATATTTTCCTGGGTTGTTGTCGCTGCATTCAAATATTTCATTTAGAAGTTCCTACAAGTTTATATGGATGATTGGACATTGTATGGTCTAATTAAGGATCATTTAGAAAATCTACGACTGATGTTGGAAAGGTGCCAACAACATCAGATTGTGCTGAACTCAAACAAGTGCATTTTCTGCACACCTTTTGGAATGTTGTTGGGTTACATTGTTTGGAAGAAAGGATTGTTGGTTGAACCTATGAAAATAGCACTCATTTTGAGCTTGCCACCACTGAAGAATGTCAAGATGCTTAGAGCAACATTGGGGCACACTGGGTATTATCATAAATTTATCAGAGGGTATGCTGCGATTACTGCCCCTATGGAGAAACTATTGAAGAAATACACTGCATTCGTATGGAGTTCAAAATGTCAAGGAAGCTTCGAAAAACTGAAGGCCAAGATGGATTCGATGCCAATACTTGTGTTCCCATACCAGAAAAAGGAGTTCCATGTCCATGTCGATGCATCGTTTGTCACGCTGGGAGTAGTGCTCACACAGCCAGGTGAAGGAGATCTTGATCGCCTGATTGCTTTCACTAGTCAGAAGTTGTCATTTACTGAGAAAAACTATATGGCCACAGAGAAAGAAGGTCCGACGATGGTATATGCGCTACATGAGTTTAGGAATTACCTTTAAGGTGGTCATTTTAATATGTTTACTGACCATTATGCTTTGAAGTACCTAGTCAATAATCCTATGTTGGGGGGAAGATATGCCACTAGATACTGCTCTTTCAGGAGTTTGATTTTGAAATAATTGTGAAGCTAGGTCGCTTGAACGCTGGCCCTGATCATTTGTCCTGAATTGAGACAGGCGAGGAGCCCACCAATATTGAAGAAGGATTTCCCAATGTGCGGCTATTCAGAGTCGACATTTTAGATGACTAGTATGCTCACATCATCCAATTTTTAGCAACAAGAATCGCACCAGAGGAATTTTCAACAAGTCAAAAGGAGAAGTTGGTGGTTAAAGCTACTGATTTCCAGTTGATTGTTGGACACCTATATAATCTTGGACTAGATGAAATTTTGAGGCGTTGTATCCTACCACATGAATAAGGGCATATTTTGGAAGAAGCACATGCGGGAGTCGCTGGGGGGCACTATGGCAGTTGCGCTACTATAAGAAAGGTTCTTCGCACAGGGATTTGGTGTCCCACTTTACATAATGATGCTACAGATTATGCACAGAGATGTGATGCCTGTTGACACACTGATAAACTGTTGCGGAGGGATGAGATGTCACTAGTGCTGCAAGTAACCTTACAACCTTTTGATAAATGGGCTATGGATTTTGTGGGTCCTATAAACCTAGCTGGGAAGAGAAATGGTGCACAGTATATAGCCACAACAATAGATTACCTAACAAGGTGGGAGGAGGATACACTAGTTGTGGATTGCACTGCTGCGACATCAAAAAGGTTCCTATTTGATAATATTGTGACACGGTTTGGATGCCCAAGGATACTAATGAGTGACCAGGGTAGTCACTTCATCAACAACACAATAAGAGTGCCGACGGAGGAGTTGCAGATACAACACAATAAAAGTACCCCATATCATCCGCAAGTGAATGGAACTGTAGAAGCATTCAACAAGATCTTAGAGAATGCACTTACAAAGGTATGTAATGCTAACCGAGATGACTGGGATTTGAATATTCCAATAGTATTGTGGACACATTGCACCACTTGCAAGAGATTAATAGGACATACACCGTTCAAATTAGTATATGGGAAAGAGGCAGTCATGCCTATGGAGTACATTGTTTCGAGTATGCGCATTGCAGCCGTGACATGCATGGATGATGAGCCAACACTAGAGGAACGTGTGGCATAGTTGATAAAGCTTGAAGAGGACCGCTTTATTGCAGGTTTCCATCAGCGCGTTGAGAAGGATCGACAAAAATCTTGGCATGAATGCGACATAAAGAACAAGCAGTTTCAGTAAGGAGATTTGGTGTTGTTATACAATAGTAAGTTCATGAAGGATCCATGTAAGTTACAGATGCATTGGCTAGGTCCATATCTTGTTAATTCCATTACTTTTTGGGGGGCAGTTCAACTTCAACAATTAGATAGAGTGGTGCAGCAAAAAATGGTGAATGGTAGCTGAATGAAGCCCTATAGGATAGGGTCAGAACTACGTAATACTTGAGGCACTACACAATGAAAAAAGGGGGGGGATAGAGAGCCAAAAAAAAGGGCGCACCAGGAGGAAGTGGATGTGCAAGTAGGGGAGTCAGTAGCGCAGTTAGAAAGATCGATCACACTAGCTATAGGGTCATGACATAGTCAAATCAACAATAAATGTAGAACAGTTAAAGAAGCTAACCAGTGATGCTTGTTGAAGCAACGTGTATTGATGGTGGATCCAACTATTGGGTTGAAAATATCTCTGATGAATTTGGGTAGTTAATGCATGATCTGGTCATGATATCCATGGTTTATTTGGTAATGATCAGGATGGATCGACTCGATGATATATGAAGGTATTCGAAGCAGGTTGAAAGCACCACTGTGCTAAGTGAGTTACAAATACTGTTGAAGTTGAGCTGTTGAGTGAAATGCGAGTGTTGCAGAGTGAAGATGAGGGTGTGAGACAACTAGAAACTTCTGGGGAATTGTTGCGGCATGTAGAGAACCCTAGACATAGTAGAGATTTTAAGTGAGAGGGACTTGCCACTCAGACCAGTCACCATTATCGAGGAATTTTCTAGTATGTCGATCGGATCATGATCGGTCCCAAAGAATAAGCGATAGGCGCAAAATCCTATCTCTCCAGTGCCGAAGAAGAGGCATACTAGAACATCAGGTAGGGCGCAAGAATATACAACTGCATAGACAGGTCCATCTAGCTCGGGTGCTGTAGAATCAGTGGTTTGAACAAGGGTCTCCATTAAGGAAATCCCAAGCTACATCACTCCCACTCAACCTGGTGTGCAGCCTCCGCGACTAACTAAAAATCAGAAGTATCAGCCAAAGATGCCACCAGTGCCAAAAGGGATGCTGTGCAACATAGACATTGTACCAGCATTGGTGAAGATGAAGTACGATGACCACGACCTATTGGTGTTATAAGATGTAGCAAATGAGCCTTATGAGTCTTTTCCCTCAGTCGTAAGAGGGCCCATAGTGCGTATCCAACATTATTGGGCAAAGGGGTTGGATAAAGCTAGGTTGCTAGGGCTCATCAACATGCCACACTTTGGGTGGCTGAATGAAGAAAATTCCTATGTCAAGAAACTCTTAGCTTGTTTTCATGGAGGGACATTGTAATTGGACACACTAGTCACAATCATGATGGATTTGATCTTGGATATTACGGGGTTTCCAAAAGATGGGATAGACCCATCACAATATTTCAAAGGCAGGGATAATGATAAGCGGCTTGCTACACGATTGAAGATGAAGTATGATTTTTAGCGTGATGGTAGGGCATATCGAATTGATAACATCAATGACTGCGTGATATGTATTGATTCTAGGATATTAGCCAGCAATATTGTCCGTAAGAATCGCCCCATCCAGTGCACTTCAGGGGTGATTGCATGTGGAGAATAATGTGCAGAAGGGGTGCAAATGAACTAGGAACTCTTCTTGCTGAAATAGCTACCAGAGGACGTGGTAGCAGTTCAGGATGGAGAGAAGCCTTTCACATATAGTTGGCTATTGATCCTAATCACATTAGTGGCATTGATGGAGCCGATGGATTACCAGCGGTTGGAGGTTGAAGCAGTTACGGTATGCAAAGGCACACGATATCAAAATATGTGGTGGGTCGAGGAACCTACTAGGAAAGAGGATTGTGCAATCCACCTTTTGGTCTATTGGGAAGCATTGGAGGAACTAGCTGTCAAAGTCCCCCAACTGACGAATGAGTTTGCAGCTAAGTATCGAAGGATCGCTTGGTTCTCCATAGTACCATACACCACTCATATGCAAGCTCAACGCGACCCCGATAAACAATGGTTACCCATGTCTTATAAGGTGACAGAAAAGGAATTGGATGTGACAATTGATGACTAGATTGCAGCATGGAGGGAACCAGTTAGCTTCAACGAGGTATTAGCAGGACTTCTAGCCGATGCAACTAATGATCCAGTACGAAGAGCCGACTAGTAGAGTCACCATGACTCCAATGGAGAATCATCGACAGAAACTCCGAATGACCTAGAGGCACAGTACATTTTCAAGGAAATAAAGACTAAGAGGTGAATGGAGTAGGATGCAAGCAGCAACACAATATTAGCAATGGAGGCACAACTACAATGTCTTGTTAAAGATTTCAATGATGCAACTGATGTAGCCACCAAGGAAATGAAGAAATCTGCACAACAGGGATTCACAGAGGTAAGATCTAAGTTGGACTCTGTACATGATGTTGTTTTAAAAAAATCACCGAAGAGTGTAGCTGTGTAGGACTATGTGTCAATTAGAACTAAGCCACGGGCCATGAATGTTCAGATTCCCCTGACTCCAAGTGACGTTGGATGAGAGGATGTGAATTAAACACTGTAGCAGCTACAACAAGTTGCATTGGATATCAACAAGTTGTCTAACTAGAATTTAGTTCACATGCAGCGGGTCACCAACCAAGAGTTGGATGATAGACATAAGGATATCAACAACTAGTACATGCGGTCGCAAGAGGAAGAGGAGGTGATGCAGAAAGAAGTAGAGGAACTGTGTCGTGCAAAGGAGAATTTGATGGCAGACACAACGCATGAAATAGAAGCATTGAAGAAAGCATAGGAAGAGGTGAAGACGAAGGATGTGGAAGAGATCACAGAACTAAAGAAATAAATAGAATTCCTTGTTATTGAAAAGGTCACCTTTTTTCTAGTCGAGGACAAGTGGAGGAGGCCATTACAGATGCTTGTCAGTACATCAGTGAAAGTACTACAGAACTGGATGCAGTCATGAAGGCAAAGTGACTTGGGGAATTCATCATGCAGTTACAACAGGACAAAATTATCTTGAATGCTCTGGTCTACCCAGACACACCACCAAAGAAAATTGTGGAATGGAAGGGTGCCATTGAGGAGATAGCGACACAATTTAAAGAAATGGAGCAGGATGCCAAGAAGATCGCTGAAGCAATGAAACAATTTTCGGGTAGTTTCCTTTAAGATGAACAGTTAGAGAATCTGACAAAGTAGTTGCAAGAAGCTGAGGGCCAGTTGGCAACACTGAAGATGACAATGAGGACAATGCCACCAATTGTTCATATTATGCGGTCAGTAGAATTAAGGGAGTTATAGCAATGGGTTGGAAAGGCTCACGAACGACAACAGAATTGTAACGACCAGCTTGACGAGTTCCAAGAAATTGGAGCCCAGTTGTCGGTGAAAGAAGTCACTGCACTGCAAGCTATGGAGGAGGGAAAGAAGGAAGTAAATGAAAAATTGGTGGAGCATCCATTGACACAAGATTTTCTCAGAAGTCCGGACCTTGCTGAGAAAATTCAAACATAGGTAAAGGAGATCACTCAGTAGTACGCTGAATTCAAGCTAAAAATTAATGAGTACACCATGTCCAACTGACTTGGCTCAAGGGCGAGCCACAAGATTGTGTTGGAATCTTGTTGGCAAGGGTTTTGGGATAAGTCAGTTGCATAGTATCGCAGATGTTGCGTAAGCTTAGAAGACACCGCGCAAGTGAAATATGGCATGCAAGGAGAAAAATAAACTATTTTATGTATTTTACATCACTTTTTGTACATTTGGACCGTATTTTGTGGATATTGGTCATTATTTTGTAGATTCAGTTAAGAGTTAGTTAGAAGTGGGCCATGAATGTAAAGGTGCAAGCTTATGAGTAGAAGAAGAATTGCAAATGTGGATATAATCCGAGAGTGATAACTAAGAGTTTGAGACTCAATTGAATTGTTGTCTATTTTTGGATATGTGGTTGATTGCACATAATTAATATGATAAGACGAAGGTTCATCTGAACTACTATTATCTTATTGTCTCTTTCTGTCTTTCTGTTTCTGTGAATCCAATGGTGAATGTGTGTGACATGGATCTCTGATGTGATTTTTATTGCTTATGACTAATGTTATATTTTTAGATCTATTTGCGCAACGGTATGGTTATTTATGTTATGAATGAATGATGTGATTTTTTAAGAGAAATGATGAATGTCCTTGCTGATGATTAAGTAACTAGTCAGATCTGATAGATAAGTTGATGACTTTTCGATGCCCATAGTCCTCTTCTACTTTGCGAAAGCTTGGTTCCGACAACTCTCCCTTGAACATCTCGGGTGAGACTTCATCCACTTCGTGGGTGTTTTCGAATAGGGTAAAACCTATCTGGGCCGATGCTTAGGGAGATCGCGGCTAGTTGAGCATCGATAGAGTGGGAACCCCTGTTGTCTGGTTTTGTTGGCTGGGTTTGTGCCAACATTAGGTTTCTCTAAATTAAATTTTGATGGTGCATCTAAGGGAAAACCGAGAAAGGTTGGGTATGGATTCATCGTCCATGATCAAAGGGGCGACATGAGTAGTTTTGGCTATGGTTTTCTGGGAAAGGAAAATAAAAATGCAGTGGATATAGAGGGTATGTTGCAGGGGTTAGTATGGGAAACAAAAATTTTTAGAATGACAATAATTGTTGAAGGAAACTCCCAGATGCTCATAACCGTAGCCTCTAAATTGCAACGTGGAACCTAGACTGCAAAGGTGTTTGCCTTGTGGCGATTGGAAATCCGAGTGGAGTCCCTTCGTACCATACTTATTAATGGTATCATGATATGGTTCTCCCACGTTAGGTGAAATGGTAATAAGATAGCTGACAATTTAGCTAACCTAGGTGTATACACACGTAAGGATGTCAGGGCTAAGGACTGGGCTATGATTCTAGACATGACAGATCATGATCGATGTGAGGTTTTAGTGTAGCAAGACAAAACTAATCTCCAGGAGGATGTCTGGAAGAGCCACAGTGCATGTGATAAATTATACTAGCATGTGGCGTCTAATGGTGGTGATCCTTGATTTCCTATCATGACCAAGCACTCCATTAATACTCGCTAGTCTATGCATTTGTTTTCATTCAGTCGATGATGGAAGGTACTATTTCATATGTTGTCTGTAGAAGGAAAGGTCAAGTGCATTAATGGTAAGATATATTCACGATCTATGGATGGGATAGAAGCGATCATATTTTGGCATGTGAACATCAGGGCGTAGCATTGGTTTGGGATATATAGTAGCATACAGGGTGGCGAAGTTAGTGACAGATTGGTGCTATGTGTTTTATCTCCTTCTTCTTGTGTTAACCATCTGTGTTTGCAGAAGTGTGTTGTTTGGATGTCCATGACGGGTGATAAGATCAAAGGAAAAAGGTCAAGTGCTTAATCAGACACCCATGAGTGTGTTTCGTGGGCACAACGTCAAGCGTTGTGGGAATCCCATATTTATGAACTCGAGTTTCCTAAGGAGATCCAAAATAGAATTGTTGAAACTGAGAAAATCCTATGGTAGGAGTTTGATAATAAGAAGATGAAGGATGAATGTAAAAAGGTTGAGGACTGGATTTTGGATCCAGGACATATAATGGGATGCATTAGTTTATATGAAAAAAAGGTGGTGCTATACTGGTTAATAAAAAACCTTGTAGGCATGGCTGATTGGGATCGTCAATCTGCGGATACATGAGGTTCTGCCCTGGACCGATGGAAATGCTCCATCTTAGCATCGGTTCAATGTGTTGAAGTAAAGGTTTATTTTCTCATTTCATGCATGGTGTTTTAATTTCCATCTTCGCCGCTGTCGAGGGCCTCAAAACCGGATTTTCTGGGCACCAGTCGGGGAGGGTGTCAAGATTTGTCTTACATCTTACTGTAATGAAGCTGTTGTAGATCAGGGAGTGTTCTTGGTTTCTTTCCTATACTGTTATCCTCTTCAAAGTTTATTGTAATGGTTCTATAGCTCTTTTTAATTTCCTTCTACTTTTATATGTTCTATTTTCCGAAGGCTTCGACTGGTGTAACCTTGTCTTTTTGTCATAAGTCTCTTCCTTGCGCTCTGGTGGACAGTGGACTATCTGAACTGTTGGAAAATAGAATATTAGAAAGATTGGTGTCTTAGTGGTATGTTATGATGTTATCAACTTGGCCATGTTGTATTATGATATTATGGGTTTTTTTTGCATCTGTAATTCTGGGTTGGCAGGATTTGAGTCTATGGGTATGGGTAGCATTTTTGAGGAATCCTTTTTAGTGGAATTTTCGTTATGCTTGAAAGGTTTATGCGTAAGGTATGATGCCCATATTTGTTCTTTAGGTATGTAAAATGTTTTGTAAGGTCTCTTTGTTAATATAATGTGAATATTTTACTTACAAAAAAAAACTATGATGTAAAGAATCAAAGCCAAATGAGGTTTCAAATTATTTATTTTGAAAGAGAACAATGTCTATAAGTGGGATTTGAAGTGTGAAATTGTTTTCATTTCACATTAGTCATTTTTTAAAGAAATTTGTAGATGTTATTTGCTTATAAAAATGGATATTACATAGTAGAATATTGAAATTTTTTTTTTAAATATTTTGTTCTAAAAAGAAATTAAACATATAGTGGGAACAGTTATAAGGGAGTTGTGTCTTTTATTAATATAATGGTTAAATGCTTGTTAGACCAATACGCTTCTTTCTCAACCTTCTCCTTTATGCTGCAAAGAAAAACAACAATTGACGATACTCCACAATACCCCTTTCATATATTCTCATAAAAATTATCCATTACTAATTAAGATACGTGTCTTGGAAATTATTCTACAATATATGTATGTATGTCCTTGTAAAATTTTAACAAAATAATATATCGTTTACTTAATTTTCTGCGATGTGATGTTAATTATTGTAAATTATTTTTTGTGGTATTTATTTGAAATCGGATTCAATTTAGGCTTATTGGAAGTAGAATTCACTAGGAAATTTGATTGGACCAAGTCATTAAATTAAGAGAAAAGAAACCAAGAAGAGATTGATGATGAAGCAGGTGAACTAGTTGTGTCCACTTGTGTGCATATCTTAATTGTTAGAAAGTAATTCCAGCGGTCCTTACCAAGTATGAGTCAAATAGGGTTTTCTATGATATCCCAAGGTATTTGGTATCCCATGGTAATGATCAAAGGTATTTGATGTTCCATGGTAATGACCCATGGTATTACTAGTGGTTTAGTGGCAAGTTCCGTTAATCATGTAATCCTATATATACTTGTGTTAATATTAAGAAGGCATTTCTATTTCTTGTAGTGTTTCCTTCTCTCTTGCTTCATGTCCTTTAACATTGTATGAGACCAAATATGATCCAATTTCTGTAGGTTTTTCTTTGGTAATCCTTTTCACAAAGTGGAAATCACACACACAAATCATTATGAAGAAGATCGAATCTTGAAGATGCAGTTAATAGAAGAGAATGAAGAGGTAAGAATTTTTTTATCACTAGTAGGATTATGGCGGTCCTTTGATGGAGACAATTATTATTTATGGGAATTAAAAATAAGGAATTTGGTAAGGTCACAAGATTTGGGAATTTTGTATTTGAAGAGGATCCTATTCATCTAGAAGCATTTGAGACTTTGACAGTATCAAAAAAAGAAGAAGACAAGTCGTTGCCTTAAGTCTCATACAAAATGGTATAAATTATTCCATTTTTCATATCATTGCAGAAATTTACACTCCAAAGAAAGAATGTGATATATTGAAAGCATATTTAGTGAAGAGGAACTAGTTATAGAAGAAGAATCCCATAGTGAAGTGGAAGACAATCAAGAAGACCGTGTTTATGAGGCATCCAATGATCATGTAAGTCTAACAAACATTGTTGATCGAGTTGTGTTTGTTGATGACCGTGAAATCAAACCTATCACTGTAGGAGTACCCAGTGATGTGAGTGATAGTCTCTTGGAGAAAGATACAATTGATAGTAGCATAGAAGCTGCAATAGTTAATGAGAATTATGGAGTAGTTTCCATTGAAACAATAGAAGAGGAACATGAGGAACATGAAGATGTGAATGCTCTCCAAGAAGAGATGAAATATATTCATGTTTTTAGAGATTCTGGCAAAAAAACTTAGTGTTCAAGTAAAGTGGAAAACAAGATAAAACATGTTGAAACATAAGAAAAATAAGACTTGCACTATGTTCTAGTACCATTGAAAAGCAATGAAACTATTTATTTTGTAGAAGCTAAAGAAGATGCTAGAGAACACCCACTTAGCATCAAGTTTAAGAAAACAAAGAAGAAGCAACCCAAGTACACATCAAGGAAGAAAGTAAAAATGAAGTTTTAGAATGAAATATAAGATTAGTTGGCTCATAAACTAGGAAACCTTCCTTTCTCATTTTTGATGTAATCCCTAGAGGCAGTATGGTAGAAATTGAGGAGTGATGAAAACAAGTTCTCTAATTTTATTGATGGTTGTCATTAAGGGGGAGTGTTAAAAAGTACTTCCAACTATCATTGACCAAGTATGATTCAATTAGGGTTTTCTATTGTTAGAATATAATCCGTTAGGGTTATATAATGTAAATAAATAAATAGTAGGAAGCCAAACAGGTTGAGCGGAAGGTGAAACCCAATCGCCATGTGATTTGTATAAATATAGGCATTTGCATTGGAATAATAATCAATTGAGAGTTATTACCAACAAGTGGTATCAGAGCGCTGCCATAACTCCTGCCTTGCCAGTCTGCCCATTATTGGCATTCTGCTTGCCAGTCCATTGCCAGACTGCTCCATCAGTTTGAGTCGCATGCATTGTCTGCGTTACAATTCCTTCATGATTGAGTTTGTGTGCTACAAACACTAATGCTGATTCTTCTTTGTGCTGCGACCTCTTCATTTGCATATCTCCACTCTCGCTGTAAATGCGTTCGGGAATGTTTTTTTTTGTCTGGTGCTCTGTACTCCGTGTGAGCTCTGAATCTTTCCTCCTCGATTTCTGAGTGAGCCCTTGTTATTGAATGTTACATTGAAGACTGCATAAAAGGTGGAAACCCTAATCCCACGAACCGGTAAGGTTGATTTTGAGATTGCATTGAGATTGATTTTGAGACTGCGGTGAGGTTGATTTTGAGTCTGCGTTGAACTACAAGAGAATACCCATAGGCTACAGCAACGCGTGACTACATTGAAGTAGTAATGCTGGAGATTGAAGTCGTATTGGAGTAATGCTGGAGATTGTCTGTCTTTTGATGAGAATCTGCGAAGATTGAAGAGATCGCGACTGCAATTTCTGGAATAGATGCCTAGTATGCGTTCTGGCTGCATGATATGTGACCTCTGTGTTGAAGAACGCCACAGCCTGAAGAATGACCTCTGTGTTGAAGAACGCCACAGCCTGAAGATTGGCTGCATGATATGTGACCTCTGTGTTGAAGAACGCCACAGCCTGAAGATTGAAATTGTCTTGATGTTGTGAATCCTTTGACTACCGGTGAAGATTCATTCCACTGAGTGGAGACTAATATATATCCTACATATATATCCTACATATATTGTGCGTGGAGCTTCCTTGGAGGCTGCATTGAAGACCATTCTGCATAGAGAACTCTGTCATGAATGATATTATGCTTGCTGCGTTGAAGAGCTATGCTGATGGTATTAAGTGACTGATATAGATTGCCTTGAAGTCTAAAGGCGGTGTGAAGGACTCAGTGAAGAGCCTGCATGGATAATGACTGTGAAAGACTGTGTGGTGAGGAGCTGCGTTGAGTTGAAGTATTATTTGCTGCATGGAGAAACTACGCTGTGACTGCGTTGTGCATTCTATTGTATTTGCAGTCAGGATAATGTATGTTGCGTGAATATTTTGATCTATTTTGATATTTTTGAAGCAAACCCTAATTTCTGCCACAAGCACAAGTTGCGACCTGCTTGTCCCTTTTCTCAAGCTGCGTGAAGCTTGAAGACATTGTGAAGATCAAAATGTTTGAAGAGTTGAACGCTGAAATTGCGTGGAGGAAGGAAACCCTACTTAGCTGAACGCTGAAATAACGTGGAAGACTGCCTGGGAGTTATACCCATGGCTACAAAGAACTGCCTTAGAGCGTGGACTGAGTGTGGACTGCATTATGCATGAAGGAGAATCGCTGTTGGAGATTGATATATCACAGCACTAAATCATTTTTGGAGATTGTTTCTTTGCGTAGACATTGTTTCATTGTTTCCAGCAAGCTTCTGAAGGAGGCAATGAAGGATTTGTAAATATTAGGTATTTCCCCAAGACGGTTTGGGTAGTTTAAAAATGCAGTAATATCGACATGCCAGTTTCCATTTATAATATGAGAATTTCCATACTGTGAGTCATCACTACTGTTTGTGTGCAGATAGGAAACTAATTGCAGGCAATAGAGTTAGTAAAATAAGGAGGAAATATTACGAGCATCTGCATTTGATGTATTTGCTGATTAAATAGCATGAAATTTATCTATTTCTGCTCTCATACATTCACATGCTGACTGATGCGTTGAAGAGTTGTGACTGCGTTGGAGAAATAATATATGCTGTGTATAAAACTGATCTTTTTGCTGAAGACTAATTGTGCTTTGAAAATAAAGTTGTAACCACTGCATGAGAAGATTGTTGGTTAATTGTAGCATAGACTATATTGTAAAAAGTGCAGAGACTCAGACCTGCATTGTGTAGAATAGTGCACAGAATTTATATATTGAAATGATATAGAAATTAAATATAGAGCAGCTGCAAGATTATTTTGATAGGGCTGATAGGCTACAGAATCATATTGTAATATGTAAAGGAGTAGGAATCTAAACCTGCATCCCATATTTTTTCTAAATCATTCTGCAAGTTATAGTTTCCAGATTAGAGATGCACTCTTTGGCATCTAGTATTGGTGCTGCCTTAGTTGGCAAAGACCAATCCAAAGACCCTTCCAAGGGAGATTGCAGCAAGAGAGGACTAGGAAGAAGAAATTTCAGAGGCAGAGGGGGTAGAAGCAAAAGATCATATTTGCAGTGCAAGCGTTGCGGAAAGACTGGGCACACATCAGATCAGTGTTGGGCTTCATGGGACTCCATCAAAGACAAGCACAACCAGAAGAAAGATGACCAAGATGCTAGTAAATCTTCTGATTCTTGTATTGTTGCACATTGTAATATTGGATTTAATGAAATGACTTCTCTTTCATCTTACAAAGATTGTTGGCTGCTTGATACTGGTGCAACATCACACATGACATTTAGAAAAGATTGTTTTGAAGAACTGAATGAAATAATAGATGGCATAGTTTACTTTGCAGATAAGTCAAGTATTAAACCAAAGGGAATGGGCACCATTCGACTGAAGACGCCTGGATTCCTTGATTTCTTGTTGAAGAACGTTCTCTATCTTCTAGAGTGCAGAGAATCCTGCTGTCCTTCGTGGAGATTCGACAGCAAGGCCATTCCATCCACATGTTTGATGGAATTGTTGAAATAAGAAAGTCCTCTGACAACCAAGTCATCATGACTGGATATGAAGA
>LPNX010059481.1:8940-27233 GCA_001517045.1 Pseudotsuga menziesii
AAAAATTCACTGCCGTCGCTTAAGCGACGGCTCTATCTGTCGCTTATCTGACGCTTTCTCTTGATATCTGTCGCTTAAGCGATGGATATAGCTATCTCTTATCCGACGCTTCCTCTTGATAGTCATCATTTAAGCGACGGTTATTCCTGTCGCTTATCCGACTCTTAACCGTTATCTTCGTCGCTTATCCGACGGATATGTTGTCGCTTTACCGACGACATGAAAGCTATTTTTTCAAAAAAAATTTACTACCGTCGAAGATATGCTGTTGCTTAACCGACGCTTTACATTAAACCGACGGTTACTTAGGTGTCTCTTAACCGACGACAAGTTTCCGATGCTTAAAAGAAAATCAAAGTGTCATACATGCGACAGGGAAGTGTCGCAAATCTGACAATTCTGCCGTCAGATTTTTGGTCGAAATGTAGTAGTGCATGCATCAATGAAGAACTCTCCATTTAGGGAAGCCTCCAATGCTTGCATCATGGTGAAAAATGAAATTTCAAGGTGTAGATGCTTTATATGTGGAACTCCCTAGGCTAAGAAAAGATAATTGGCAGCTAGCACATTCCCCAAGGCTAAGAAGACCTATTATGAGGATAATCTAACTTAAAGGGGCCTCTCTCTATATTTTAATATAGTTATTTTTGGAGGAAGCATGGATCTATCCCGTCAAAGAAGGATGTCCCACTCAAGAGTACATTTGGAGGTATATCATGAGATATTTCACATGGTTCAAGGTATGTCTCGCATATTTGGAGGCATGATAAATCATCTAATTGATTATTGGCATGATTTACAAAGAAAAGAGGAGGAACTCCCTTCACAACTCAATGGCATTTTCTTTCCAAAGATAAGATCAAATACCATGACTCAAGGGAACACTGTAAATTGGAAAGTGACAAGTGGTGGCAAGAAAGCATTCAAACCCTATTGTATGCAATTTTCTCCCTTTAACGAGAAGAAGCTAGTTTTGAGGAGGCTTTTAGTGGCCCTTGAAGCATGGATCTAGAAGCTACTAAATGTATTTTACTTTTATTATTGGTTATTGGAGAGAAAAGTGGATCTAGCATCCACTTATTGATATTTTATTTCAAGGTAAGTTGAGTTAAATTTAGAATCTAGGAGGCCCTTTATATTTACTAAAGTCTTGTAGTTTAGTTATTCCCTATGTAAAAGTACCATGAATCTGCCAACTAAAAAACCATTTATTTCTCGTTCTTCTAGCTTGAAAGCATGCAATTTTAGAGGTGCATTGGTCCTAGAATTTCCACAGCTAAATGGGATTAAAAGGGAGATACCAACCTCTATTTCTCCCTAGATAGTGACAGGACAACCATTTGTCAACCCACTTTAAAGCCTCTCAGATGTGTTCAAGCATAAAATTTCCTCAACAATATTTGTCAGGTGGGCCTTATTTCCTTGTATGTTTAAATTATGTGGTGAGTCTATGATATCAGACAATGAAAAATAACCTCAAATCTTGTTCATAGCTAGCCTACTGAGAGAGGAATGATGACACATGTAATATAGGAGGAGACAAACAGATATGCCTGGCCCAAAACCGAAAATACTATCCATCCCTCATCCATATATATATACGAAACATGGAATAGAGCATAAATAGATAGAGGGATCCATTTGCAGTGATCCCAGAGTCTGCAAAGAAATAGTGATTGATGGATGTAAGCGATATAATTTATAAAATAAAAGGAGAGGGATTCTTAAACTCTATAAATGGATGTAGTTTAAAATTTGCAGTGATGCCTTCGTGCTAAAATATTTAAGAGTGGGAGGGGTCTGGTGCATTGATATCTTGGTTTTTCCCTTACCATAACATGCATGTAGGGATTGATATAGCATCAAAGCATCATCCTCACTATCATGAAAATGTTGTCAAAATATAAGAAATGATATTTTGGCAATTGTTGTCTAGGAAATTTAAGAGTTTCGAGATAGTAGCTAGAAGGATTGTGCAATTAAATTATATATTCCATCGCTATAATATGGTTGTATTTAAATGGGGAAAATGCAAGGAAATAAAGAGAGTAGTTGCTGAATGAATTGTAGAGAAAGCTTGTTAAAGATGGCCAAATACACATTCTGAATCATAATTACGTGTAGCAATTTGGATTCACTCCAAAATAAGCTAGATCATCAAAATTCTTATAAATATTAAATTACTGGATGTTCTAGTAATATGTCAATCAAACATAACCCCTTCATTTCTCAATCAACAACTCCTTTATCCTCGAAATAACATAGAGTTTACAATTCACGAAAATTCCCTTGACCTATTATTCAAAGCTAAATAAATTCAATTCAACATACATAGAAAAGTAGGAAAATATCTTTTCTGTGCATCAATATCATCTTCATATAAGATTTTCAAGGAAATATAATTAGAATGTCCAAATTTTTCTCTTGATTTGATGTCATATGAATACCAAGGGAACTTCCCTTAATTGGCTACTAAATTCAACCTGCCAATTGCATACCTTTGGAACTCTTACATGATGTGCCCTCTGTATTAACTTCAACCTTCCTACAAAATTTGGCATTTTGAATTCTGAAGTTTCTCAGAAAACCCAATTTTTTCTATTGTAAACCCATATTGATAATTCTTTGAATCCCATATACCATGATGACCTAGTCTTAAGTGCAAGATTGATTTTTAATATCCCAAAATAGTTTCTATTAAAAGTTGTTGTTTTGAGCCTCACAGTCTCCACATTGTTGTCAATTGAGATGAACCAAAACATGAAAATGAGAGCATTAGAGCCAACTGATAACATGAGAGGATGTTTGTGCTAGGCATATCAAGATTGATTTTTTTTTGAATTGTAATATGGCTTGCTCGAGGCTGCAAAAGAGCATTAAATGCATTAAGAACACAAGCACAGAGCCCTCTACCTATTGCACCTTGATCCATCCCAGGACTCGAAATAAACATGACAGACATGTAGAGAAACTCTAAAGTCCAAAACGTTTGGGTGAGTTTATTTACCTTTACTTGAAAAAGGAAGAAGAGTCTAGTGAAGTATAACGCTAATTTACCAATCTTTGAATGAATTGATAGGCAGAGAGGAAAGTAGGAATTGGAGGATAGAATGGGTAGAACAACAAACTCAAATTACAATAATATTAAACTTTATTTCAGCGTCCCCTCCTTGAATAAACATAGAAATAGAGTAGTAGCAAAATAATTGTATTAAAATCTTAATTATAGATTGCGGAGACCAATTATAATGAATCCAAGGGATAAAATCTAAGGAAACAGGAGAAAACGATATTGTGTATGAAGGGGGCTGATAGAGATCTAATGGTACCCACCTAAACATAAAAATAAATAATGGGTGCACAACTCAACATACCTTTTGATATTGCTAGCTTCATTGACATTTTCTAATGGCAACAATCACACAGTTTGCAATCTCTTATCTAAACAACTTGTGAAGATAAATAAGATCTTTCTCAATCCCTATAGTTTTAATTTGCTCATCCCTCACCAAAATCGGTCTTCTCCTTGTCCTCCAACTCAAGCTTCCCACCACATCCATCAAAAGCTTCGATCCAACTCAGGAACCCCACTACATCCATCAAAAGCTTCGACCCATGTCTGAAAACCCTTATTGGTTGTGGGATAAATAAATTCCTCTACTAATGAATGCAAACCATGGGTAGACTAATATCTCTAAACTTGAACAATAGGGCAATTGGCAGCACATCACTCCTTAAATAAAGTGAAGATGGAACATATCACTGCAATTGAGGGGCATTTTCATCAAGTTTCCTGTAATTTTCAAGATTTCCGTCTTCAGAGAAAGTTTCTAGATAATCAAGGTTAAAGACAAAGTCCTTCTTGGGTAACAGGTCCAACAAGAGAATGAAATTAAATGAATATTTTTGTATACTTCCATCATGAAAAGGGGTGTCGTTTCCCAGACCCAACATCACAAAAAATGTTGCAGCATCCACAGCTAAGGCACCCAGCTTGTAGTGAATCCACCAACCAAATACAAACATGACCTGCATTGCCCAATTTGATGTGAAAATGAATCATCAACAAGAGGATAAAGGAGAATGCTATAAACCCGTGGAGGATAACTGAACTACATATGATCTATTTGCTCCATATCTGAGTATGAATGAGCATTCTGCATTTATTTGGGGGCTGGTGAAATAGGTAACAATTGGTGAAGCTATGATTGGGTGGAGAAGGGAGCCCAAGTGCTAGTTGATGGATTTCGTGATGTCTTCCCTCATGGATATGCAGGGTCCTGTTAGATATGAATAATGAATCCAAATTTCTTTTGCCTCACTTACTTCCATGGCTATGCGTGTTACTGGATCATTGTACCATTGATGTCCAGGTACTCACTCGGTATCCTCTTTGGATGCTTCCATTAATACGTGTGCGGCACTCATCGACATCAGACCTAACCCATTTTGACATAATTCACAAGGCCTCGAATTTCAAATCAGTACTGCTCGTTAATTCTCTCCTAAATTTTCATTAAGCAAATTTCTCGAAAAAAATATAATAGCAACAAACGTCTGTCGCTATAGAAACGTTATGAACTATGCGTTGCTATAACGATGATTGTCGGGGACATTTTCACTTTTTTCCAAAATTTTAAAACTGTTTTTCCACGAAAAATTCGATTTTAACTTATTCGTGGCAAAATGTCATGAGACTTTTGAGCCATATGTAGTAGTGTCAGCGTGCAACGATTTAAGGATGATAGCTAACTCCAACTAAATTTTCATAATGGTGTAATGAGCTAACACACATAAACTTTCACTCATAGTGCCATGTTAGAAGGAAAACTAACTCGAGCTAGATTTCCATAATGGTGTAATGTATTTGATGACAATGTGGTTGTGTTAGATAAAAACTACCTTATGAAAGCTAACACACATTAGCTTTTACTAACCGTACAATGTTTTAAGAACGAAAACTAACTCCAGCTAGATTTCCATCATGGTGCACTATGATTGATGACAATGTGGTTGTGCTAGATGGAAAACTACATTATGAAAGCTTACACACATTAGAGTTTACTCACCGTTCAACGATTTAAGTACGAAATCTAACTCCAGCTAGATTTCCATCGCGGTGTGATGTGATTGATGACAATGTGATTGTATTAGATGGAAAACTACCTTATGAAAGCTAACACACATTAGCTTTCACTCATCGTGCCATGTTGTTAAAGTGAAAGCTAACTCCAACTAGATTTTCATCATGGTGTAATGAACTAACACACATAAGCTTTCCCTTATAGTGCCATCTTGTTAGAAGGAAAGCTAACTCCAGATAGATTTACATCATGGTGTAATGTATTTGATGACAATGTGGCTATGTTAGATGGAAAACTACCTTATGAAAGCTACCGGACATTAGCTTTACTCACCGTGCAATGTTTTAAAAATGAAAGCTAACTTTAGCTAGATTTCTATCATGGTGCATTGTGATTGATAAAAATGTGGTTATGCTAGATAGAAAACTACACTATGAAATCTTACACACATTAGATTTCCCTCACCGTGCAACGATTTAATGATGAAAGCCAACTCCAGTTAGATTTCTGACACGGTGCAATGTGATTGATGATAATGTGCTTGTGTTACACGAAAAACTACATTAAGAAAGCTAACACACATTAGCTTTCACTCATCGTGTCATGTTGTTAAAATGAAAGCTAACTCTAGCTAGATTTCTATCATGGTATAATGAACTAACACACATAAGATTTTCCTTATAGTGCCATGTTGTTAGAAGAAAAACTAACTCTAGATATATTTCCATCATGGTGTAATGTATTTGATAACAATGTGGATGTGTTAGATGGAAAACTACCTTATGAAAGATAACATACATTAGCTTTACTCATGGTACAATGTTTTAATGACAAAAGCTAACTTTAGCTAGATTTCCATCACGATGTGTTGTGATTGATGACAATGTGGTTGTGCTAGTTGGAAAACTACACTATGAAAGTTTACACACATTAGATTTCACTCACTGTGCAATGATTTAAGGATGAAAGCTAACTCTAGCGAGATTTCCAACACAATGTAATGTGATTGATGATAATGTGGTTGTGTTACATGGAAAAATACCTTATGAAATCTAACACACATTATCTTTTACTTAGCGTACCATGTTAAAATGAAAGCTAACTCCAACTAGATTTGCATCATGGTGTAATGAACTAACACACATAAGCTTTCCCTTATCGTACCATGTTATTAGAAGGAAAACTAACTCCAGCTAGATTTTCATCGTAGTGTAATGTATTTGATAACAATGTGGCTGTGTTAGATAAAAAACTAACTCATGAAAGCTATTAGACATTAGCTTTACTCACGATGCAATGATTTAAGGACGAAAGCTAACTTTAGCTAGATTTCGATTATGGTGCATTATAATTGATGACAATGTAGTTGTGCTAGATAGAAAAATACACTATAAAATCTTACACATATTAGATTTCACTCACCGTGCAACGATTTAAGGAAGAAAGCTAACTCCAGCTAGATTTCCATCAGGGTGTAATGTGATCGATGATGATGTGGTTGTGTTACGTCGAAAACTACCTTATGAAAGCTAACGCACATTAGCTTTCACTTATCGTGCCATCTTGTTAAAATAAAAGCTAACTCCAGCTAGATTTCCATCATGGTGTAATGAGATAACACACATAACATTTCCCTTATAGTGCCATGTTGTTAGAAGAAAAGCTAACTCCAGCTAAATTTCTATTATGATGTAATGTATTTGATAACAATGTGGTTGTGTTAGATGAAAACCTACCTTATGAAAGCTAACACACATTAGCTTTACTCACCGTACAATGTTTTAAGAACGAACGGTGCAATGTGATCGACGACGATGTGATTGTGTCAGATGAAAAACTACCTTATAAAAGCTAATACACATTAGCTTTCACTCATTGTTCCATGTAGTTAGAAGGAAAGCTAACTCCAGCTAGATTTTCATCATGGTGTAATGAGCTAACACACACCAGCTTTCACTCATCGTGCATGTTGTTAGAAAGAAAGCTAACTCCAGCTAGATTTGCATCATGCTGTAATGTATTTGATGACAATGTGGCAGTGTTAGATGGAAAACTATCTTACGAAAGCTAACACACATTAACTATTACTCACCATGCAAAGTTTTAAGTACGAACGGTAACTCTAGATAGATTTTCAACATGGTGCATTTTAATTGATGACAATGTGGTTGTGCTAAATGGAAAATTACGTTATGAAAGCTAACACACATTAGATTTCAGTCACCGTGCAACAACTTAAGGGTTGAAAGCTAACTCCAGCTATATTTACATCACGGTGCAATGTGACAATGTGATTGTGTTAGATGAAAAACTACATTATGAAAGGTTACACACATTAGATTTCACTCAAAGTGCAATGATTTAAGGATCAAAGCTAACTCCAATTAGATTTCCATCGTGGTGCGATGTGATTGATGACAATGTGATTATGTTAGATGAAAAACTACCTTATGAAAACTAACACACATTAACTTTCAGTCATCATGCAATGTTGTTAAAATGAAATTTAACTCTAGCTAGATTTTCATCATGGTGTAATGCGATAACACACATAAACGTTTCCTCATAGTGTCATGTTGTTAGAAGGAAAGCTAACTCCAGCTAGATTTACATCATGGTGTAATGTATTTGATGACAATGTGGTTGTGTTATATGGAAAACTACCTTATGAAAGCTAACATACATTAGCTTTACTCACCGTGCAATGTTTTAAAAATGAAAACTAACTCTAGCTAAATTTTCATTATGGTGCATTGTGATTGATGACAATGTGGTTCTGCTAGATGGAAAAATACACTATGAAAGCTTACACACATTATATTTCACTCGCCGTATAACAATTTAAGGATGAAAGCTAATTCCAGCTAGATTTTCTACACGGTGCAATGTGCTTGATGACAATGTGGTTTTGTTACATAGAAAACTACCTTATGAAAGGTAACACACATTAGCTTTCACTCATTGTGCCATGTTGTTAAAATGAAAGCTAACTCCAGCTATATTTTCATTATGGTGTAATGAGATAATACACATAAGATTTCCCTTATAGTGACATGTTGTTAGAAGGAAATATAACTCCAACTAGATTTCCATCATGATGTAACATATTTGATAACAATGTGGTTGTGTTAGATGGAAAAATACCTTATGAAAGCTAACATACAGTAGCTTTACTGACCATGCAATGTTTTAAGAACGAAGGTTAACTCTAGTTAGATTTCCATCATGGTGCATTGTGATTGATGCCAATTTGGTTGTGTTAGATAAAAAACTACATTATGAAAGCTAACACATATTATATTTCACTCACCGTGCAATCGTCTAAGGACGAAAGTTAACTCCAGCTAGATTTCCATCATGGAGCAATGTGATCGATGACATTGTGCTTATGTTAGATGAAAAACTACCTTATGAAAGCTAACACACATTAGCTTTCACTCGTCGTGCCATGTTAGAAGGAAAACTAACTCCAACTAGATTTGCATCATGGTGTAATGTATTTGATGACAATGTGGTCGTGTTAGATGGAAAACTACCTTACGAAAGCTAACACACATTAGCAATTACTAATCGTGCAACGTTTTAAGATCGAAAGCTAACTCTAGATAGATTTCCAACATAGTGCATTTTGATTGATCACAATGTGGTTGTGCTAAATAAAAAACTACATTATGAAAGCTAACACACATTAGATTTCATTCATCGTGCAACAATTTAAGTTCAAAAGCTAATTCCAGCTAGATTTCTATCACGGTGCAATGTGACAATGTGGTTGTGTTAGATAGAAAACTACATTATGAAAGCTAACACACATTATATTTCACTCACCGTACAATCATCTAAGGATGAAAGCTAACTCCAGCTAGATTTCCATCACAGAGCAATGTGATCGATGACAATGTGGTTGTGTTAGATGAAAAACTACCTTATGAAAGCTAACACACATTAACTTTTACTCGTCGTGCCATGTTAGAAGGAAAACTAACTCCAGTTAGATTTGCATCATGGTTTAATGTATTTGATGACAATGTGGTCGTGTTAGATGGAAAACTACCTTACGAAAGCTAACACACATTAGCAATTACTCACCGTGCAACGTTTTAAGAATGAAAGCTAACTCTAACTAGATTTTCAACATAGTGCATTTTGATTGATGACAATGTGGTTGTGCTAAATGAAAAACTACATTATGAAAGATAACACACATTAGATTTCATTCACTGTGCAACGATTTAAGGTCAAAAACTAACTCCAGCTAGATTTTCATCACGGTGCAATGTGATAATTTGGTTGTGTTAGATAGAAAACTAATTCCAGCCAGATTTTCATGGTGTAATGAACGAACACACATGAGCTTTCACTCGGCATGCCATGTTGTCAGGAGGAAAGTTAATTCCAATTAGATTTTCATCATGGTGTAATGTATTTGATGACAATGTGGTTGTGTTAGATGGAAAACTATCTTGTGAAAGCTAACTCCACTAGATTTCCATCATGGTGCATTATGATTGATGAAACTACATTATGAAAGTTAACATATTAGATTTCACTCATTGTGCAATGATTTAATGTCTTCAGCTAACTTCAACTAGATTTTCGTCATGGTGTTATGTATTTAATGACAATGTGACTCTTTTAGATATAAAACTACTTTATGAATTCTAACACACTTTAAATTTCACTCACCGTGCAATGTTTTAAAAACAAAAGCTAACTTCAACTAGATTTCCATCTTGGTGCAATGAGCTAACACATTAGCTTTCCTTCACCATACAATGCTTTAAGAATGAAAGTTAACACATTAAAATAAAAGCTAATTATAGCTATATTTCCATCATCGTGTTATGTATTTGATGGAAATATGGTTGTTTTAGATAGAAAGCTACCTTATGAAAACTAACACACATTAACTTTCACTCAACGTACAATGTTTTAAGAACAAAAGCTAAATCCAGCTAGCTTTTCATCATGGTGCAATGAACTAACACACATATTAGCTTTCACTCATCATGCCATGTTGTTAGAATGAAAACTAACTCCAACTAGATTTTCATCATGGTGTAATGTAGTTGAGGACAATGTGGCTGTGTTAGATGAAAAACTAACTTATGACAACTAACACACATTAGCTTATACCAAAGCTAACTTCAACTAGATTTTCATCATGGTGAATTGTGATTGATGATAATGTAGTTGTGCTAGATGAGAAACTACATTATGAAAGCTAACACACATTAGATTTCACTCATCGTGCAACGATTTAAGGACGAAAGCTAACTCCAACTAGATCTCCATTGCGGTGCAATGTGATTGATGACAATGTGGTTGTGGTAAATGAAAAACTACTTTATGAAAGCTAACACACATTACCTTTTTCTCATCGTGTCATGTTGTTCAAATGAAAGCTAACTCCAGCTAGATTTCCATCAAAGTGTGATATATTTGATGATAATGTGGTTGGTTTAGATAGAAAGCTACCTTATGAAAACTAATACACATTAGCTTTCACTCACCATGCAATGTTTTAAAAACGAAAGCCAAGTCCTGCTAGATTTCTATCATGGTGCAATGTGATTGACGACAATGTGGTTGTGTTATATTTAAAATTGCATTATGAAAACTAACACATATTAACTTTCACTCACGGTGCAATGTTTTAAGAATGAAAGCTAACTGTAACTAGATTTTCATCATGGTGCAATGTGATTGATGATAATGTGGTCATGTGAGATGAAAAACTATCTTATGAAAAGTAACACATTTTAGATTTCAATAACCATGCAATGTTTTAAGAACAAAAACTAACACTAGCTAGATTTCCATCGTGGTGTAATGTGATAGATGACAATGTAGTTATGTTAGATAGAAAACTTCCTTATGAAAGCTATCGCACGTTAGGTTTCACTCACCATGCCATGTTGTTAGAAGGAAGCTAACTCCACTATAATTCTATTATGGTGTAATGTATTTGATGACAATGTGGTTATGTTAAATGAAAAACTACCTTATGAAAATTAACACAGATTAGTTTTTAGTTACCATGCAATGTTTTATGAATGAAAACTAACTCCAACTAGATTTCCATCACGGTGTAATGTGATTGATGATAATGTGGTTCTGTTAGATGGAAAACTACATTAGAAAAATTAACACACATTAACTTTCATTCATTGTGCAAAGTTTTAAGAATGGAAGCTAACTCTAGCTAGATTTTCAGCACATTCATACAGACATCAATATTATAAGTGCCATGTCCATAGTCAAATAGGAATTTGGTGGGTTTATCTGAGTTGATATCTGTCATTCTCTGATACTTCTTGGATCTCTTATTGTGATCTCTTTATATATATTTTATGTAATTTATATGTAAATTCCTTTTTGCTAACGTGCACAAGATGTAGGGGAACAATGTTTCATGGCATACAAAAAGGCTACCCTACTGTTTTGAATTATTGCAACTACATTAGTTTTTTGAACATACACTTCATATGGTTTAACCTTAATTACAAACTACAATTCAAATGTGTTACAGAAATTGGGAGGAGTTACAATGGAAAATATAATTTTGATAAGAGGGGACTATGTTGACCTCCTAATTAATGGTAAGGTTATTGGACTAGGAAGGGTTGAATCTACAGAGACTACAAATCATTATGGTGGAGAAAGGCTTAATGTAGGATATGTTATGGTTTTGATAATTGATGTCATTGAACCATATTTGATTGTGGAAGATGTCGATGAAGGGGACTTACATCCATGGGAAATCATAGATTTGAGGTATAACAAAGGTAAATCAAAATGTTGAAGCACATGTTAATTGTTTTTGATAGTACATTGCTTGTTTTTTTGAGCAAATACTAAGTTTGTTTAATTTGCAGTATATGTGCAAATGTCTCTTCTGCATTTTCTATTGGAGACACGGTAGATCTTTTGCAATGTGGAGTGAAGGTGGGTGAAGGTTCCATATTCAATACAAATATTGGTCATAAGGTGCATGGAAGGATGGTAAATAAAGGATCCATAGTGGTTAAAATTGAGAAGGTGTTAAAACATGATGCTCTTTTTTCACATCCAACAGGATTTGAGAATACACTAGGGGGTGCATTGGTATCTTATGAGATTTGGTCAGAATTAGATTCAGAACCTCATTGTCAGATCATCCAGTAAATACTCCCCAAGATAGGCTTACATTCACATGTAAATAGGTTTCTCCTACACATGAGTGCATGGGAACAAGCATGTGCATTGCCAAAGGAATCATAGTTAATGTTCGTGAGGATGACATGGTTGAGGGTGAAATGTTAGGTGAAAAGGAACTCATTTTTTTTGTGGATGACATAGGAAGAAATTGTGAAAGATGTAGGATTGGGGATAAGTTTATACATTGTTTGGTTAGATGGCTAATAAATAAGTTGGTGGACAATGAAGGTGATATTTTAAGGATGAATGAAAATTTCAAAGAGGCACCCAAGGAAATGGCGGTATGGGATCTTATAGAGGACACAAGTCCCTTAAACACATGGGATGGTGATATTTATAATGAAAAAGATACAGACTCAATTGCTATGCATGTAATGAGAACATATAAAAGGATTAAATGAGTTGTGGCTACAAAAAAGGTTGGAAACTTTCAAACATAGAGAGATGAAGAGAAATAAATTCGACTTTTGGTAGCGGATGAATGTTGCAAACAAGATTGTCTTCAACATGTGGATAGGAAATCCATTGCAGCTACTAGAAGGGGTATGAAACTATTAAAATTAATGGTATTAGGGAATTTGTCTTGAATTCACTCATTTCCAACACAATCATGTCAAAGAGCCATGACCATGGCCTACCTCCTACTGTTAGGAAAGTAAAGGACATGAGGTTTAATGGACATATTATTTGTAAGAAATAATGGTACAAGATACATAATATTCCTCAAAGCACCTTCAATACTCACCAACATAATTTCCAACAAGGACATGTCAAAGGAATACATGGTAACACCAACAAATGCAAACCACGTGCACATACTATGGCAACCATAGAAATATTGCACAAAATTGTAATGGATAATTCATATTTTTCACCGAACCAAACATGACAAGTTGAAGAAGATGGAACATCTGCTCCTTTAAGATTGATGCCATCAACGTACACCCAAAGTTCTTTGTTAAAAGAGATCGATGAGGCTCTTCAAGAGCTCAATTTTCCATCAATATCACAACAAACAATGAGCAAGATTTAGAATACTATTTTCTAGATGTGGCATTCTTAAAGAACACTAACTTCAGTAAATGTAGTGAATGTATCATGTTGAAAGCACAGATGAAGACAATGACTACAAAAGAGTTGGAAGAAAAGGAACGAGCTAGACTGAAGAAACATAATAACATTGTTATGTGTGGAAGATATTGCTACTATGCCCACATAATTATGTCAGAGCGGTATCCAAAGGAATACTTGAGCATTATCCATGATAAAATGGCAAAACACAGACTTCAATCCCAAGATTACGTGTCAAATCAAAATTTGTAGCAGGAACAAACTTGGGTTTGTCGTTGACAGGTATGCTAACACATGGGCATAGCACAGGAGGTTTTGGTCATTTCTCCTTACGATTTGCACACATGGGATCACAATTTACCATTAAATCTCTTGCAAAGTGCTTAGGGGACCTTGAAGACGCACACCTTGATATGTATGGTGATTTGCTTTATGAGAGTGGAAGTTCAAGAAACCCACTTTCAAATGCATTACTTCAAAACTCTATTTACTCAAAATGTAGAGTGTACAAGGATGCTTTCCTATCTTTAAATGGAAGCTCAAAAAAACAAAATCTTGATTTTAAACCCCTTCCTCCACATTTGTCGTTACAGTTGGACAATGCAGCTAGTGATAATAAGAATCATTATGTTTTCATGTTTCTTTCACTATTAACTGTACTTGGTGTCTTCACCACTATTGAGGTTGGGTTCTTGCTTGTGGGGCACACCCATGAAGAAATAGATGGAACCCAGGGAAGAATGTCTTCCAACATGAAAAGTAAAGAATTATAATCTTTACCTGAGATGATGGATACATATCGCACAATAGAATAAAAATGGGTGTTTCCACCTAAACTTATTGACAAAGTGTATGACTTCAAAATTTCTCTTAATGGGTACATCAAGGAGGGGAAAAATGCACTAGTTGGACATCTTAATGTCCAGTACTTCCAATTTCTTGTACTCAATGATGTTCCAGTTATGAGGTATAAAGAATCCATCAGAGACATTGAGTGGTCAGAACCAGTTGAGTTGTGGAATATAGATGATGAAGGTTGACCTATATTGCCCACAGGGAAGCCATCTTTCTTACGTCCCAAAGACAATGATGTTTATTTAAAAGAACTAAAGGAAGGAATAGCATCATACATAAAAATGTGGGAAGAGACTATTGGCAATGAGAATTCACCAATTGTTACAGAGGAATGGAATAAAAAACTAGAGTATTGGAAAAGAGTTCTTGATGCATTAGATGGAATCTACAATGACCATACATCCTTGGATGAAAGTGATTCTTCTTCTGATGATTTTTGGCCCAAGACGAGGCAAAATGTCCATCTTTATGGTAATGCACTCCATGCAATATCAAGTATTATGGATGGGGATTTTGATAATGTGATAGATGAAGCGGTATATGTTGGACCCAAGTGCAGTAATCCAAATCCAACATTCGATCCTAGATTTGACGTTGAGAAAGGAAAGATGTTGTTTGTTAGATCAGGAAATGAGGATGAAGGAGAGACGATTTGGATGACAAAAGCCACCTCAGATATCTTCCAGGATGATGATAGCGAGACTCTTCATGTAAAGATTGATTGGTGGCAGCCTAGCTCAGGGAAATACAAGGGAAAATTTTTAGAACAATATTGGGTACCAAATCCTAATGACACATAACTTGGATCTATTCCAATTAATACCATAGTTTGGGAATGGATGCCAAAGAAAGAAGATTGTAGGAAGACTAAGATAAATAAATGTAGTGTACAAGATGTACTTGATTTGCTTGAGCGGATATAAGGAGATTATGTGGAGATGATTCATGAATGTAATTTTGTTTTTTGAATGACTTTTAGTATACATGAAGAAACATTTTTCAATGTTTGTGGTATAATAAATACTCTTCAAGCTACTTTTTGAGGAGTTTTATATTATTTACTACATATATGAAAATTCCACTTCAAGTTCAATGTTAATTCATGTGATGATACTTTATGCGAATTAGATAACACCATTCAAATTTTAACTTTTCAATTTGTCTTTTAGATCAACATAGCATCTCACTATATCAAATGTGCATAATTATATTCATTAATGCATGTACAAAACCCTTACCTTATTTATTATTAGCTTTTGCTTACTCTCTTCAATAGCACTTTGAGCTTTTCATTTTGTTCCTGTGATGATTGGTGGAGTGTCCACTCGAAACGTTTCAACTCACACAATTTAATTCCATAAACTCTCTTTTGTCATTATGACTAACTGTGGAAATCTTCATCCTGAAGTTGTACTTGATATGCTTGAGAAAATATAAGGAGATTAGGTGGAGATGATTCATGAATGTAATTTTTCTTTTTGAATGACTTATTAATATACATGAAGAGAAAGTTGTCAATGTTTGTAGTATATCAAATATTCTCTTCAAGCTACCTTTTGACAAATTTTATATTATTTTCTACATATATGAAAATTTTGGTTCAACTTCAATGTTAATTCATGTGATGATAGTTTATGCGAATGCACCTTAAAAAACCTTATAGACCTGCTTTGTGAATAAATGTAATTCACTTGCAATAAGGTTTGAAGTGAGTTTTCCCTATTATTCATTATTATAGTTGATATAAATTTAATTATACTACTATGCTGCATTCAAATTCATAATTATATTTTCTCGTGTAGACTTTAATGTTGGTGCCAATTTTGTACTAGTATATTAACTTATACTCAAAAAATACAGTTCTAACATTTTGAGTGTGCAGGTTTTATCAATTTGTCACCATTGTGATTGATTTTCTGGATTAAACTGTGTGAAGGTTTTTCAGACCAACGTTTTGAGAGGACATTCCACCCATGCTTGTTACAGGAACCATGAAAAACTCATTGTGGACTGAAAAGATTTCACATAACTTAATCCATAAAATCAATCATTAAGTAGTAACATCATGTTAACTTTAATTCATGTTGGACATTATCATCAAATACATTGCATCATAAAGACTATTTAATCCATGTGAGATTTAACGCTGATTGTAATGCACTACATGTAATATAAGTATTATGGATGGAGATTTTGAGAATGTGACGAATGAATTGGTATATGTTGGACCCAAGTGCAACAAGCTAAAGCCAAGATTCAATCCTATGATTGAAGTTGAGAAAGGAAAGATGTTGCTAGTTAGATCATGAACTGAGGATGAAGGAGAGATGATTTGGATTGCAAAAACCACCTCATATATCTTCCAGAATGATGAAAGTGAGACTCTTCATGTAAAGGTTGATTGATGGAAGCCTAGTTCAAGGAAATATAAGGGAAAATTTTAGAACAATATTGGGTACCAAACCTTCATGACACATGACTTGGATATATTCCACTTAATACCATAGTTTGGGCATGGATACAAAAGAAAGCAGATTGTAGGAAGACCACGATAAATAAATGTGGTGTACAAGTTGTAATTGATTTGTTTGACTGAATATAAGGAGATTAGGCGGAGATGTTTCATGAATGTAATTTTCTCTTTGAACGAGTTATTAATATACAAGAAGAAACACTTTTCAATGTTTGTTGTATATAAAATATTCTCTTCAAGCCCTCTTTTGAGGAATTTTATATTATTTACTAATATGAAAATTTTGGTTCAACTTCTATGTTAATTCATGTGATGGTACTTTATGTGAATTAGATAACACCATTCGATTTTTAACTTTTTAATTTGCTTTTGATATAAACTCAACATGTCACTATATCAAATGTGCATAATCATATTCAATAATGAACCTTAAAACATCTTCTAGGCTTCTTTTGTGAACACTGTAAGGCATTTGCAATAAGGTTTGAACTGACTTTTCCCTATTATTTGTTATTATAATTGATATAAATTTAATTGTTCTACTCGGTTGCATTCTAATTAATATTGTATTTTCTTCTGTAGACTTTAAAGTGGTGTGAACTTTGTACTAGTGCAATATGTTATACTCAACAAAGAAAAAGTAGTAACATTTCCAAAGTGTAGGCTTTCACAGTTTGTCATCATTGTGAATGATTTTCTGGATTAAGTTGTTAGTGAGTTTTTCAAACCAACATTTCAAGTGGGAAATCCACGCATGATCGTCGGGGGAACAATGTAAAATTCATTATGGTTTTAAAATTTTTCACATAGCTTAGGTGTTAACACAGTCCCTCTTCCCCCATGTTGTAAAGGGTGCTAGCTCAATGGAAGAGCATCTGCATTACAAGCAGGATGATGGTGGTTCGATTCCTCTGTGCCCTAACAGAAATTAATAGATGATATAAAATCTTAATGATAATATAAATATTGTAAGATATCTATATTTTCAATATAAATATGCTTTTTTCAATTAAACTCATTGTTCAAATACTTCATAAATAAATAAAGAACACTTGCGATAATTAGTTCAGTTGGTTTTCTCTCTTTCCTCTTGAATATGAGAAAAATCAAAGTGTACTGCACTAATCCTATTATAGTTCAAAATTGATTTTGACTGTTAAAATAATTACTATTAATAAATAAGGGAGGCTTTACTAACATCAATATCATTAAATAAATTTATAGGTAAGAAATTTCTCACGTTAATCGATTATTCATAAAGCAAACATTTATCAACTCAATTTTTAATACGCTACCACTACAAATAACAATAATAATAAGTTATATTGCTATTTTAATTCATAATTTACTTCAATTATTACAAGGGTAAAACTTATACTTTAAAGTCATAAAATATTTTCTGGTTTTGATTATAAGCGGTGTCAACTTCCAAAAATAAAACAACATACTCAACAAAGACAAAAATAATTACTATGACAATGTTTATAATTGTTGTAGTAACAAATACAATGCTGGTATTATGTCATAAAATAATTTAATCAACTTAAAATTTAATACAAACTATAAATAATATTAATAGAAGTTATGTAAGGATTCAAAGGCTATGACTT
>LPNX010059487.1:0-11854 GCA_001517045.1 Pseudotsuga menziesii
ATGACCTGTACTTGCAAGGATTGCGAGTATGACCCTGGGACAATCAATGACATGGCCCAGAAAACAGAGAACTATGACATGGCCCAAAAAACCTTGAAACTTCCATCAGTGAGATCTGCCAGGTGTCGAGATAAATGGCTGTATAGCATATATCATAGATGATTCTTCAGATAAAAAATGTCTCCTGCATTTTTGAACGGCTTATTGAACCACTGAGAAAAGTCTTCTGACGAATTGAAAGTGCTTGGTAGAAAGAAATTTAGAAGAGCCCAGAGTTCCTCAAGATTATTCTATGAACAAAATGCATGTTAACAAGAAGACTTGGCATAACACTAAAAAATCCATAACTATAATATTTATTCTACGCAAGGCCTGTACTTACAAACAAACAACATGGCAGTAAGAAAAATACAAGCACAAAATCCATAAGAAACAGTTTAGAGTAATCATTGAAAAGAAGCATGAAATAATAAGACTGGAAGCAATGAGCAGCAATGGCTTTTAGAATTACTCACAAATATTGATAACCCTTCATAATTAGTTACCTATTGCCAACAGTTTAGAACAAATAAAAACAAGTTTCAATTCAATAACTACCCAACCTGGAGTGGCGTTCCTGTGAGCAACAATCGATGACTTCTTTGGTAGTGCTTCAACTCAGCATTCAGTTTGCAAGATGCATTTTTATGCGATGTCCCTCATCAATTATGATATAATGCCATAAAATTTTACTCAGTCTTGGTCGATCATGTTTGTTCATCAAGTATTCATATGTAGTTAAGAGCACATTGAATTTCTGCTAAGAAATGCTCTCCCTGGTTCAGCCATAAACAAATGCAAAAAATGCAACAGAATTCAGATATTCATTATCTCTGCCATCACAAAAAGTCTCCAAGTAAACCAGAACAGTTTGATGCTTGAGTTTTACCTGAATAATCGGCGGCGATCTTCAGGAGAGCCTGTATATACAATTTTACTGATGCTAGGGGCCCAAAAGCTAATTTCACTTAGCCAACCAGACAATACAGATGAAGGTACTACTACCAAAAAAGGTCCTCTGTCATTCTTCTTTTCCATCAAGTAACATATTAATGAAATAACCTGCAAAACCCCATCACATAGAATTTTATTTTACAGTTCATTTAGTGACTGCATGCATTATTTATTGGCTTAAATTCCTTATTTCTATTAGAACAAATATTGAAGCCAAGAGAATCACACTATTATCAAAAGGCCTCTCTATACAACCAAAGAGCTCTATTATTCAAAGGATTTGTACCAAGACCTAATAACAACACTAACTATAATATCAATTATCAGTAAAGTGCTGACAGAATATTCAGGAAGTGGACCAGTATTATGATTTTTCCCAAAATTATCATTAAAACTAGAAAAGAAGGAAATCCTTTTAGTGTATGCTAGCAGAGCTAGTGATTTTGCATATAAACCAGATCCATTAAGAATAGCATCAAACTGAGATCTGGCAGGGATATATTTCCCATCCATACTAGGACATATGCTATCCTGACTGGGCAATCCAGAGTGCAGACACGAAAACAACTATATTCAAAGAAAACCTACTCCAGAAATAGCAACATAAAAACAAAACTAACTAAAACGAATCTACAGATTCAAGCCCTAGTCATCACGAAAAACCACTACAATCACCCCTAGCTTTCTATGTTTCAACTTTCAGTTAAATTATCATTTATGTGATACATAAAATTTATTATTTTGAACCAACTCTATATCTGACAATTTTGAATAAATTTTACATCCATACCATATGCATCCATATACCCATATCCTGGTAAATGAACATCTAGCCCAAAAATTTTGAAAACTTGTCCTGTAAAATTAATATCATTTATATATCCAATTGTAAATCTCAGCAGACAAAGGAATTGAAGCAATTATGATGCACTTAGCCTAAAGAGACACTGATCAGTGGCCATGGTTCTGATTTCTTCTTATGCTATAGATTTTGCATTAATTATCATTGAAACTGACAAGAAAGAAACCCTTTTAGCATAAGCTATCAGATCTACAGATTTTGCATAACACCAGATTCATTTCAGAATTGCATCCTACTTAGGTCCAGCTGGGATATATTTTCCAGCCTCCGGGACATATGCTTTCCTGACTCAGTGATCTAGACAAAAAAAAATCCATATCCAAAGAAAATATACTCAATAAATAGCAACATAAAACTCAGCAGCTTTGCACCAGAACCAACCCTCTCAGCTCAACTAATGACAGAACCTGCACCACCAACTGGATCACACTGCCACTCAACAAAAATCATGCCCAACAATCCAGTCTGCAGCCAGAAATGAGGAAGCGGTCTAATCAAACTAACATCTCAGTGGAATTTTCAATTGCTCAACACCTTTTACTTTGTTTAAGTTAAATGTGTCTTGTTACCCCCCGTTTTGTATGGGTGTCCGCTTGTGAATTTCTTCACAACTTTGATAGGGGATGACAAGTTAATGGAGATTTGGATAGCATATTATCGATGCTTTCCTTTGTGATGATGCCTTGGGTTCTTGATGTTGATTCTCTGTGATTGATTGATGGAGAATGATGTTGCACTTGTTCATGGTATATATTTTATCTTCTTCATGAGCCCTCTTTTGTTCTTGATGTATTTGACACCTAAATAATGTGGTCTTTCATTATGCATGGAGCACCCTGGTATCTCACTCACTTGGCATGACATGACGAAATGGATGGTATGGTGGCCTTTGGGGCCTATATTGATGGGTCACAGCCTCGGAACTCCAAGAATAGTTACCAGTATCGAGTGCTTAAATATCCAAGAAGTTTGTGCAAGTCTTCCATCCCTATTTCATTTGGAAGTTCTTCTCATGGCTTTTCATTCTTCAAATGCATTTGAAAAAATCAAAATGGCAGAGAATATTTTTTCTACCCTCAGCAATGTAAGTTGTCCTCCAGTGGAACTTAACAACACACAATTGGTTTGCTGGTCTTTGCTAGATGGCTAATCAGTCAACTGATACACTCCCCAAAGACAAATACAACAATATTCGAATAAGAGGAGAGAAGAATAGTTAGCATAACAAAAGAAGCAAGAAGACGCTACAAAACATAGGAAAGGCTGCCCTTAAGGCTCTACGAGTCATACAGGTCAAGGTTGGTGAAGAGGAAATAAAGAGAAGAAATTTGGGGCGACAAAAAAATGTCTTCAACCACAGGAGAACCCAGTGGAGCCTTGTTTCACTACTACATTTCGACCAAAAATCCGACGGCCGTCATGTTGGATTTTCGACACTTTCTTGTCACATGTACGACACTTTGATTTTTTTTTAAGCGTCGGAAACTTTTAGTTGGTTATCCGACACCGATGTAACCATCGGTTAAGTGACACTTAAGTAACCGTCGGTTAAATGTCAAGCGTCAGTTAAGCGACAGCATATCTTCCACGGTGGTGAAATTTTTTTGAGAAAATAATCTTCAGGCCGTCGGTAAAGTGACAGCAATTCTGTCGGATAAGCGACGGATATCATTGGTAAATGTCGGATAAGCGACAGGTAGAGGCGTCGGATAAGTGACGGATAACATGGGTAAGCGTCGGATAAGAGACAGCTGGAAGCGTCGCTTAAGCGACGGAAATCATTGATAATCGTCGGATAAGCGACAGCTATAGGCGTCGCTTAAGCGACGGCAGTGATTTAAAAAAAATAAAAAAATATTTACACAGTTACGTAGCATATAATCCATAGTTTCAGTCCATCCGTATCCTCACAGTTGGGTTCCAAACAAGAGGTTTGTAAACAAGCTCAAATATTTATCTAAATGGGTGACATCTCATATCAATGATGGACACAATATTCTAAAGGAACCTGTGTTTTTCACATATTTTGGATTGTCTTCTATATATAAATACTATATGTAGATTATCTTGTCTTATCTGTATAATGTTTAGGTTAAGAATAAACATGGATCTTTTGGAGGTGACAAAGACTATATTCAGTACCTAGTGAGACTAGTTAAGTCACCTTCGAGAGACGATGTTATGCTGTACATAACATATGGTACTGCTATAGGAAACTTGAACAATGGTACACTTGTTGGTAGTGATGTGTATTCACCTATAGATTTGTCAACAAGTGAAGATCCATGGAAAAAAATTTGCATTGCAAAAGAAGTATAATACTCTAAGGAAATATCATATCTTGCATCAAAGTTGTACATGTAGAATTGGGCAGACTAAGGGACCAATACCAGGGAAGGTAGAATTGGTGGGCCTTTACATGATGAAGTTAATAAAGTTGAGCAAGGAGGGATTAGTGGGAATATTACTGAATTTTCTATCCAGTCTCGTCCTAAAAGGGACCATTGGAATGATGACACTGTAAAATAGAACAGAGGAGGAATGGAAAAGGAGCTGATATTTGGGCATCCTGGGCCTACTTCTTCAACAACTTCATTTACATCAAATGGTAATAAGGCTCCAAAAAATTGTACAATGTATGAGGATGATGAATCATATATGTAGCAGGGTTCCCAAGGCACAAATCAGTATGATAAAAGGCAATCATTTCCTGGATCCAGACTTGTTGCTTCTCCATTGGAAGATAGGGGTAGTCTAGTAAGCGCATAAGCAGTAGAATCAAATATGGAAGTACCTAAAGTATTCCAAGGTCATGCTAGAAACGCAACTGTAAGCTTTAGAGAGTTTGCAGCATCAGGAAAAGCAGGTGGATTGAATGTTGGTGGTGGATCATTAAAATCAGGAGGAAACAATTTTGGTGCTTCTTCTAGACAGGGCAGTACATCATATCCTACTGTCTCTTCCAACAAAATAGGTCCAGCTTCGTCTCCTGCTGCCTCCAGTTCCAACAGAAAAGGTTCTTCAACTGCATGCACAGGTCAACAAGATAATTCATTTTTGCATTCAGGTGTAGACCGAGGAACGGTGCTATTTGTGGGAGAGCTGCACTGGTGGACAACAGATGTAGACCTTGAAACTACATTGTCAGAGTATGGGAAAGTGAAAGATATAAAATTCTCTGAGGAAAAAGCAAGTGGTAAATCAAAAGGATATTTCCAAGTTGAGTTCTATGATCACACTGCTGCTTATAACTGCAAAGCTGGAATGCATGGTCGCTTGTTCAATGGGCGTCCATGTGTGATAGCATTTTCTTCTCTTGTTAATTTGGGGCAGTTCAGTTCTGCACAGATAAACAAAACGCATACATGTCATCAGCAACCATCAGAAAATCAAACACAGAATAATCGGTTATCAATTGCAATAAAGGATAGGATTTTAGAGCTTGGTTAGTGAAACTGCTCCTAATTAAATTCTGGGTGACTCAGTCTCGGTTCCAGAGGCCAGGGCTACTAGAGTTAATGAAGATCTATTTAGAACTGTATAGTTTTCAATTTTTTTGTATAAGATAAAAGTAAATGATGTAATGATGACAAAGACTAAGTATACGGGAATAAGAAAGGAAACAGACGGTGCTGTGGTACTCTGACCTATTTTTACATCGGAGTCTTTATGGACAGTTAATGTATATTTAATTTCAATCTCTGAAATAACAATATAAAGATTTATTTTCGATAGAAATATTTAAAAATAGTCCATGATTGCCACTACAATGACATTTAAAAACCTATCCAAATGCAGATGAAATCTTCCCACATCCCTAGCCCAAATTGTACAATAAAGAATACAATTTTAGTAGTACCATGATAAACAGAATGAAATTTGAAAACCTATCCATAATACCGTATGTGACATGAAATCTTCTTATATCCCTAGTGCAAATGATAAATCAAAGAATATAATTTTAAGTCTTAATGACCAGGAGAATATCATTTTCTTAAAATATGTTGTACATATTCATACAAATGGCTGTCAAGATAAGTCATAAAATTGTCCCTCATTATTACCTGCAACTTAGTCAAGCGGGTTTGAAGAATGTTTGTAAATGTATTGTGCTGTTGCATGAGTTCTTCTATAGAACTATTGTCATCACTAACTGTCCAGTCACTTTCAGAAGTCCCTTGGCTTCCTCTCTGCGCTAACAATACACGATCACCAATGTTAAGAAGCAATGGTCAAAAAACTAAGAGATTTCAGGAAGGTCAAATGCCAAATCTGAAATAGAAGAATAATTTAAACAAACACACTTCCAAAAGAGTGTGGACAGTCATCTTGAAGAAAGTTTGGTATTATATGAATGTTTTCCAACTTGTGAGAAATTAAACATTCCGTACCGGAATGAATGAGCTCATGTCCAGTCCAGAACTTGTGGTGGGACGACCACTGACCGGTACAGGTGTGTCTGCAGTGAGAGATTTCTCTCATGTTTCCCAACTTGCAACAAGAGTACAAGCACGACCAGGCTCTACCACTGCTAATACATACAAAATATCTCAGTCTTTCAAAATACTATACTTAAAAAACAGCATGCTGAACAAATTTGAATAAAGCTACACTATCATCAAGAGAAGAAAATTAACCAACTTCAAAGAAGCCAACTTCTAAATACCTCTTTTTGATAATTCAGATGCAGTAACTTGTCGATCTGGCTGACATACAACTCCATCATCTGCCATACGGTGTAAAAAAAAATGAATGCTCAAGCACAATTTCATGTTAAAATAAGATTTTTGGAAATGAACCAAATGCAAAATACCCAAAATGCATTTGCATGAAAAACACTAGTAATGCATGAATGCCAGAAGGAAGTAGTTGAAAGTTACTTGAAATTTGTCTTGGAAACTTGGACTACATCCTTCCTTTTGTTCCTAAGGGTCTTCGTACCTAAAAGCTTCCATACATGCAGAACCAAAAGTAGCCAACCAACCAACCGGCAAGAATTTTCAATAAACCAGCCAAACTTTGGACACCTCCCAGAGAACCTACTAGAGGAATCGTTTATTTTTATTCTGGAAAAACATTCATATTTTACCAATGTGCATTGCAACAAGTACAAAGACATCATCCACATAATGAGATGATTTTAACCAACAGAATCACTACCCATAGACATCTCCACAATGCACAGAAAGAAAAATAGGAAAGCAGCATACACACATTGAAGCAAAATTGACCAAAAGGCCAAGGCATTACTGAAATTCTCTTCACCATCCTAGAGTATCTGCCTTGCCTTACTAGTCAACGACCCCATAAAAAAGAACAGCAAACTTTTAACTGTATTCCCCACTAGTCAATTATTCTATTATTTACTCTTTAAAGACACGTGAACATGAATAAAGAAATACAGTTAAATGAAGATCCGGCTTCCTCTACTTCACTAAAGAAAGAACTTGTTGCCTGAAAAAATTGAACAGTTGTATATATTTAAAATAAGAGCATACAAAAAAAAATTTGTATCCCATACGAAAAGGAACCCACAAAAGTATGCATATCCCATCATCAGAGTTTCAAACACAGATATCCACAAAATCTTTTATGTTTCAAAAGCAGTTAAATAATTGCTTGCATACCATAATGCCATGGCAAAGACTCTTATTGTCTATTTAAAATATGGGGAAAAGGAAGAAGAAGAAGCTTGAGGAAACATACTAAAATTGGTGTAAATATGGATAATGCACAAAGACCATTTATTCGGTAAGTTTGTTAAACTGAATGCACAAACATGACAGGCATTTACAGAAAATAATTCAATGAAAACAGCAAAACATTTGGCTAAAGAAAAGGCTAATTACCAGGTGCAGACCATGGAAAAATAGGACTTCTGTCATTCTGGCTTACACCTGATTCTACTGGTGAATTTCTTCTAAATTTGGCTGCACCAATCCATCTTGGCCCCGTCTGATTTCCCTCACAAACTACCGCAGAACTACTGCTAGTAGCGTCTAGTCTAGAGGAAAAGTTTTGGTCAGTCCTCGAAATGTTTTGGTCCGTTTTGTCATTGCCTGTCATGCGCTTCTGACTTATGGAGTCTATCTTATCAGATTCATCTCTATTGCTGCTAGATTTAATGACATCAGTTGATTTGGCTGATACTGTTGACGGAAACACTCTTCTAACATTGTTGATTTCTCTCTTAGCCTCTGTTATTATTTCCGGTCTTAGTGAACTGCTTATGGGGACAATTACAGGCACTATATCAGGCTTGCCTACGGTCTGAAAATTTGTTGTAGGCTGCATTCTAGATGTACTGTTTTTTTTTGGAGTCGAGACATATGACGGTGGACCTGAAGTTGCAGGAAGATTCTTTGAAGTAAAGGCTAATCTAGCTCGTTGAGGTGTGCTAGAAATACCTTCAGAGGCTACACAACAGTAGCAAAAGAAATCATTTTCATATAGCCATCATGTTTGTATTCAATAGATATTTATTACATAAAAGACCTATTATCTTAAAATAACATAGACAATAAAATGAAATCGAAAGTGAATAAAGGAATCCAATACTTTGGCCCATTTAAGTTTGTAATGATGGCAACTATATTCCATACTAGACAAAAAGTAGTTAGTCTTTTATTTAAAACAAAAAAGGCAAATTCAGAAGATGCAAAGCTTAAAAGATGAAATGGTAGATACTAAATGCAAATTAAGTGACATACTAGTTACCGATGTTGTATTTTTTGGTTCCTTGATTCCCGACTCTGAACTGTTTGACAAGGAAAGCCTGGCCATATTGGTCTTTAAATTATTATCAGATTGCTGGACACTTTGATGCCCACTGGAACCCAATTTTGCCTCATTAAGGCCATTTGTTCTTGACACATTTCCAGCAGCATATGGCCCCACCCACTGGAACACCACACGTGACACCTTCAATGTAATGATCTATTACTAGCAACACTGAATAAAATCAGTGAAAGACAAAAGCTATCAGGAAATATGGATTGATAAAAAGGAAAACCACTTATGCATACCGAAATGTCCACAACCCATACACCAACACAACTTTGATTGTATGAACAACCAAGAAGCTTTCCCTTGTGTATGTTAAGGTCAGCCAATTTAGACCAACCAACATCCACTGCATCATAGCATCTTAAAGGTTCCCAAGAAAAGAGCTGCAATCCAATGCAATAAATTTAAGAAGGAATGTAAACATTACCACCTCAAACATTTTAAGACCCAAATAGATAAAACGTATTACACCAAAAATCTGACCCCAACCTTCAAACTTTCATGCAATCCAGTTAACAGAGTTCTTCCATCTGGATTGAAAATCATGGCACGAACTCCTGTTGTCTGAAGGGCAAGCACACAAAATCATTCATGGAAGAAAATTTAATAGTATATACTGTAAAAACCATGCCTACATTGAAAGATCACATACAGAAAATAAAAACATGTAAACCAATGAATTGGCAGTGTTGCACTTAAATCATAACAGAATACCCCAAAATCATTGCATGCATGCTTATATGCTCACTTATATATATTTTGTTTCGAATTAAAACTTCCTTTGACTATTAATATTAATAGAGTGTACATAGCTTTATTACAAAAAGAGGGCTGCATATGCAGCCTGCACAAGCATAGCTCAAAAAGCAAAAAACTGAGGGCTGGCTTAAGCCAAAAACCTCCAAACTAGATGCTGAGAACAATAAGCACATGCTGGCTTAAGCCAAAACAACTGAAATCATAAGCTCACCAACCGTGCAGAACCAGAGACATGAAATCATAAAAGACAAAGGGAATAAGCCCAACCAGAAAGCACTAAGAAGCAACCATGCAACCCGCTGGGTGAGGCTGGTCATGGCCATTTGGGGGAGGGCTTCATTCAGTCACCAGATGTTTGGCATCAACACGTCGCACCACTCATATATTTTAGTAACATCTTCCTCTCAATGATAAGTAGATTGAGGAAGCTTAACGGAGTAGCTCGGCATACATAGTATCAAACTGAAAACATTGTATTGCATGGCGAGCAAACACAGCTAGTGGAGGGCTCATCTTTTCATCCGAAAGGATAAGTGACATAATCTCCGGATGTTCAACCAGATCAGTGGTAAGGAGGGATTTTTTTATTATCGATAGTGCCATGTGCAGAAGCTGATAGAAGCCTAATTATTATATATAACCCTATGGGTTGAGGAGCTATCTGTTCTTATTGGTTCATATCATACCTATTCATTACCCCTCCAAAACCTACCCTACTACTACGTATTGAGTCCATACCAGTGTATAATAAAAAACAAGATTGCGATGAATGGGAATCGGAATACCTCTATGTAATATGTGCCTTCTTCACTTGGCGTTGCACATACAGGAGGTCAAAATACTCTTAGTTCAATTGCTCGGCGTCAGCGTTGTATCATGAGTTGAGTGGTGAGTTTTCCCTAGGAATAATCGGTTATCAATTGCAATAAAGGATAGGATTTTAGAGCCGCTGTGCTACAATTTTCTTTGATGTTGATAACAATTCATCATTGCATTAGAAGAATTATAAACATTACTCGTCCACACCATGAAGCCTGAAAAATATTTATTTATTCTCCCTTCAAAGTTCACACTATTTTGCTGATGTTAACCATACGCTGTTATGCATGTTTGAGTTTTGTTTGCCTATTTTGATGTCTAAATGATTGATTTGTGATGGAATGAAATAATCACTACTTCCTTTTATTAATTTTGACCAACTATATACATTTAGTATGTTAGATTTCTGTGAAGTTTCACGACCTGGACAATTGACACTTATAATATCACTTGCCAAGCTCAAGTCTGAGATTTTGCTTGGTGTTTGACCATAAATTCCAGNAGCGAGGGTCTAAAAGAAATTTATAACTTTATTCATGAACATCCACAATGTTATCATCCCAGGTAATCATTCATAGTCTATCGAGACACACAAAACATCAAATGGCATGCCTAAGGTATCCATAAGAGTCATTGACACTTATACTATCACTTGCCAAGTTCAAGTCTGAGATTTTGCTTGGTGTTTGGCCATAAATTCCAGACATCAATTACCAACAGAAGACACAATTCTGAACACCACTATAATTACAACCAGTGAGAATCAAACGTAGAACAATGGCTCTCAGCTAAGTAGGATTCCTCCATGCTCAATCTGAACACAACAATTCAAGGGAGGGTCTAAAAGAAATTTATAACTTTACGCATGAACATCCACAATGTCATCATCACAGGTAATCATTCATAGTCCATCGAGACACAAAAAACATCAAAGGGCATGCCTATAGAGATGGAAAATAAATAGGACTGAGGATGCAGCAGACGGAGTATATCCCTGGGTCCTTTCCCATAACAAATAATACAACTGATGGATATTCTTCAGTAGCCCTTGGGTGGCTTCAACGTTGTAGAATATGGCGAACTATTTGCTAGTCCACACCACACCTCGTCTCATTTAATCCCAGTTATTTGGAGCAACTGCTAGGATCAATATAACTAGGATTTGCTGTAGCTGTTTCTTGAGGATCTGCAATCGACTACACCTTCCTACAAAATAAAAGAAATATGAGCGAATGAATGGAATTTGAAGTTTGAACCGGCCTGAGTGAGCTATCACAGCTGGAAAATATCATTCTAGATATACTCTCTCAGCTTCAAACATTATACAAAGAGCATAGTGTGAAGGAAAGGGGTTGGTTATTCTTAAGGCATAGTGCATGGCTGTCTTTAATTTTATCATTGCTCCAGGCAGGTCTGTGGAAAGTGTCTCTGAGAAAGATCCCAGTTTCAAGAGAGGACACATTTTGGATAGAGCAGACATCTAAAGATACTTCATTACTCACACTTTGTGAGCAGTATGAGGAATGCCAAGTTCTTACTGTCAATTCTCGAGATGAAATAACAGACCGTCTTGCAAGGTGCTTACATTCGACAAATAGCAAAACCGAGTTCTGTAATTTCCCTACGGGATGGTAA